>PVJD01015338.1:0-25371 GCA_004026545.1 Mormoops blainvillei | reverse complement strand
AGCTGAAGGCACAACGGTTATCGGGGACAAGCGGCTGTTATTTCAGGAACGTCACCCGGCTGGTCCTCCCCGAGGGGCTCCCGTGCCCAGTGTTACTACAGCCTCCGGCTCTCACGTGTCAGGGGACGGGGAATAAAAAAAACGAAACTCCCTCATGTGAAGGCATCCCTTTCCAGAGCTCCATGAGGAAGGAATTAGGTGGACAGGAAGTCCTCCAAGCACGAGGATAAAAAGTCTGACGGGGGTGTTTGAAATCGGAGACGGCACGATGAACTCCCCCAGAGAAAGGAGCAGCGAAGCAGCCAGGCCCCCTGCCAAGAGCTCCGGGAGCAAAACCGGGAGGAACCAGGGGACCCGGCGTCCTCCTGTCCACACGGCCACAGGCCGCAGGGCCGCTCGCAGCAGGGCCCGGCGGGATGCCGTCAGCGGGGATCAGAACCTGAGGGTCTGCGCTCTGCGGAAGGGTGTGTGGCCTCAAGATGTTGGCGCCAGGGTGGCCTGACCTGAGAGCCAGGAAGAGGCAGAGATGAGATGGAAGGCCCACCTTGGAAATGCCCACCCTCTTGCCAGAGGCCTTCTCCCGACTCAGCATCGGTGAGGGGCAGAGGCCAGGGAGCGACAAGGCTGCGCGGTGACCACGAGGGAGAAACCTGATCACAGCGTCAACCCCCCGCCCCGTGAGGAATCCTGCCACCGGCCCATCCCCCGCCCCACTACAATTAAGCAGACGCTGTGGTCGTCAGGCGGAGCGCCGCAGAAACGGCTGTCATAATGAAAGAACGCACCAGCGAGATCAGAGGCCAGGAACCGCCAGGGAGAAGAGGAAGGGGCGGTAAAGGAGAGGCTGCCCGCCCACCTCCCCCTGAAGCCGGCTTCCTCCGGAGCTCATTGCCCTTGCTGTCTGGAAGCTTCCTCTGCAAGGCTGACTGGTTTCTGATTTCCATGGCTTTAGACTGAAGTTTGTCATGCCAACTTGGAAAGAGGCCAAACTGTAGATAAAACAGAAACTTTCGACTTAAAAGCAGTGGAGTCTCAGACTGCAGATGCCTGGAGCAGAGGGACGCACACGCCTCGCTCTCTGGGCCTCCTCCTCCAGGAAGCCTCCCTGGACTGAATGGAAATTGGACTGGGATGTGCTCTTTCCAGACTCCTGGGACAGAAAGGAAGACAACCGCTGGCAGAGACGTGGGGCCCTACAAAGTGTTTGCAGTGAGCTAGGTCAGGGGGACTTTGGCATAATAAATGACACTAGCGTCTACTTCCCACTGCTAGAGAGGAAATGCCACCACACTTAGGGCAGACAGATGGCTGAGCCAGAGGGTTCCTCGTCATGCTTGGGTTAGTTCATCTGCTAGCACAGTAACAACAGGAGACCTTTCCGATACATGGCTGCTGCCAGCGTAAGAAACGTGATACACACTGGATATTTCAACTGTGGAGCCATGTAAAAGGAAGGACTTACCAACCTTTCAGAAGAAGGGTCTTGCTAGCATTAGCAGCTGGGTTTTAAATACAGAGTTGCAGCTGGGACGCCTTCGTATAATTACTTACTGAAGGCGTGGCGTTATGGAACGGGCACCCGGTGTCAGCCCCGGCCCCCTCGCCAGACTACAGATTGTGGGGGAAACGCCCTGTCCCTCAGAGCCTGTGATGGCCATGCGTGTAGAGCAGAAGGCGTCTGCTTACATGTGCTCACAGGTGAATGAAGCCATAAAGACACACGTATATTTTTCTATAAGCCCAGCCCCTTCCCATCAAAGGAACAGACCCCCAAACAATTCTATTTCATCCGGTGCAATCGCATGAGTAGTAATTACACCCAAAATCACTTAAACATTTATTGCCCCATATTAGGCAAGTGTTTTCACAATGAATCTGGTTCTGCTTATTTAAAACACAAAACTATAATGGAAAATTACCCTAATCACTTAAACTCCAATACTACAGAAGCAAAATAACACTTTCCCCCCCGCATCGATCTAATTGAATGAGCTGGGGGACAGCCTTTTGGATAATTAAGGATCAGATCTGTGTTTCCAATAAAACGATTCTGGGAGAGGGGGTTTAGAGCGACAGAGAGAACTCACGGGGGAGAAGGGCATGCTTTAGTTCTGGGGTCTCGCCGCCACCACCCAGAAAAAGGAGTAAGAGCCCGCACATCTGCAGCCTGATTGCTTAGCTATGAATCCCAGTCCCCTGCCGCTTACTAGCTGGGGGCCCTCGGGCAAGTGACGTACCTGCTCTGTGCCTCAGTTTCCCCACCTGTAGAATGGGGTGATACAAGCACTGACTCGAGGTGCGGGGGGAGGGGCTGTTGTGAGGACTGACAACTTAATCCTGGCTTCAACCCTCATCACGGGGTGGCAAGTGAACTTGCGCGATTTTGCTTTCATTTTCATCCCTTGTAAAAATGAGGTTAAGTTTGGACTGGCCCTTCCACAGGCTACAATTATAACTGAATGAGGTTATCTAAGCGTGAGCGCAGCTATATATAGCGCTTACAAAGGTCAGCTCTTACTGGTCTTTCTCAGCCTCACTCAGTGTAATGACGGGAAACGAGGATGTATCAGTGACCGTCAATCTTTCTTAGTGGTAGATCTCTCATTTTACAAATCAAACGCTTTTGAATGTGTAACATTCAAAAAGGCGATATGCATTTATCACCTAGGCTCAAGGTTATAAGACGGTGTATTAGAGCTGATCCATAAAAAAGATGAGGATATTTTAGGGAATACACACATAGCTAAAATTCCTTTGCAAAAGTTAGAGAGTCATTACCCAGAAAGTCACACGATTATCCCCCTATCAAAATATTATCGCAGAGCAGATTAACCTTTCAGCAATCAGCAGCTTGTGAGGTGTGCACAACACTTTGCTGAGGACACAAATGGGGTGGGACTCACTTCAGAGTTTTACAAGAATATAAAGTGAAAATCAGAATTAAAAAAACCTTCTGATTCAGCCCCAAAGCTTGGGCAATCGTGAGACATCCCAGCAACTCTTGAGTTACGTGGGGAGAAAGCTCAGTGTGGGGGCCCGCAAGGGCGAGAACTAAGCGACAGCACAGCAAGACGCAGCCAGAGCGGCAACGGGAGGAAAACTCGTAGCCTCGGATTGCGCATTGAAGAAAATGAAGGAGAATGTAAATGAACAAACACAATGTCAAGAAACTAAACACGCATCTAAAGAGGCTTTTTGCCTGTGAAATGAGAGGTCCATAGCCATGTGTCCCCAAAGGGAGCGGGACACGCCTGTGGAAGAGGTGGAAGGTCTGAGGCTCCAGAGGAAGGTGGTGATGGCTCTCAGAGCTGGGCAGGAGTCGGAACGCACACTGGCCGTAGTGGGAGCAGCTCCTGGGCCCGGCCGGTGGGTGGCTTGACACCTGGATCTCGGGGATGTGGGTGGAAGTGGTGGCCCCAGGAGACAGGCTGAGCTGACAGCGGGCTGTGGCTACTTCAGTGTGTCTGCAACTGCAGCCACCTTTCCAGGTCAGAGCGGGTGACTGCGTGCAAAGGAGGGGGTCTTCCAGCCGTCTGTGAAATCCAGAAGTCTCTAACTTTTGCTGAGGAGGGTGGGACGGAGGCAATCGTGAAAGCCAGGGCAAAGGGCAGCGGTTTCCTTCCCCCACCTCCTCCTTCCCACATGCGCACAGTCACCCAGCCAGACACACACCACACACAACTCACATACACACGACATGGACACATACGGATGTGACCTGCACACAACACGTGTGGTCACAGCCACACACAAACAACTCACATATACAATGCTGACATGCATGTCAACCCAACTCACACACACACACAACGTACACAGATACAACCCATGCAACATACATGGTCATAGCCACATGCACAATTCACATGCACAGAACACTGACACATGCACACAGCAGTCACACACACAAACATAACCCATACACAACAGACACACCATCACACACACAAAACTCACACACATGCACACACAACACTCACACAGACACCACCCACACACAACACATACTGTCACACAGCCACACACAGTCACACAACACACACTCATACACCCACACACAAATGTACAGCCATACCCCACGCGTACAACCTGTCACACATACAACACAACACACATCTGGCTCTGACACACACATTCACACCACACGCCCTCTCACATGCGTGTGTGCAGGCTCACACACGCACACACACACACAAATAACCGGCCAACCTGTAAACCTGGCTTTCCAAAGCCTGACGCCGTGCACGCACGCCTCTCATGGTGATTTCTAGCAGTTTCGGAGGCCTGCTGTTTCTCGGTCTTCATGTCGCCCAGCAGGTGGGGCCCCCCAAACTGTCCGGCAGGTTTCCAAGACCCCAGGCCACTTAGCATGACCTTCAGGGGCTCAGGCAACTGAAGCTCCTCGAAGAACAAAGATGACCTCAGAGACGACTAGGAAAAGCCACCCCCTCTTCTGGGGAAAACGGAAGCCCCCCGGGTTTCCCCAGGGGACGGGCCAAGGAGGGAGGGCCACCCTCAGGGGCCAGCGTGTCCCCACAGGGCAGGGCGCAGGGCCTTCCCTCTGAGTGTCACGCGGACAGGGGCATGGAGGGGCTGCTGGGGGGCGGCTGCCGAGCAGGCTCCGGCCTTTCGTTTTTAATCCTTCAGGAACATTGGAGGCAGTGCCGCAGGCCTGGGCCGAGAACCTTGGCATGTGAGAATTAGATGGTCTCTCACCTCCGGGAACAGCACTGTCGCTCGGCACAGGCAGAGAAAGAAATTTCTTGTTCAATGAAGAGCTCCTAACACTTCGGGAACAGCAGACAGCAAAGCGATATGGCTCTCGATGCTTCTAGATGGCAGCGGCGGGGGGCTGAGTGAAGAAACAGCTTTTCCCACGACAGAAAAAGCACAGCAGAGGTTCAAGGGGACCGACCTTCCCTGAACTCCCCGCCTTGCGCTGCCTGCCAAGCAGCCAAAGGACGGGACAGAGCTCGGCTGTCCTGGAGACGCCGAGAAACGTTTGAAATAGTCTCCCTGAGGACTTGCAGCGTCATTCAGTGCCATCCTGAGAGACTGGAAGTATCTTCCGTGCCCATCACCAAAGAACCGGAGGCCAGCTTGTGGCACAGGCATGGGCTGGAGTTAAACTCAAGAATGGAAGGCGTGAGCTCGACCGGCAGGTGTCCTTGGGGCTGTAGCTGGAAAGCGTCACGTTGGGTCACAGTGCCGAGTGGAGGAAAATGCGCCATGACACCCCGCGTGGCCTGTTTCAAAATGAGCTAAGAAACTGTGTTACCTATGGACACACCCACGCTACTAAAAGTTCAAAGATAGGGACTGAAAATGAATGGCAAATTCGTGTTCATGGTGGCCTCCGGAGACAGAGGGCGGGGGGCACAGGGGGACATGTCCTGGGCCCAGGGCAAAAGGACTTCGACTTTACCAGGGACGTCTGACGCCTTTCCTTTTTCCTAAATTAGGAAATAAAAAGGTCTGCAGCGAACGTGCTGAAATTCTAACGTTGGTGATTTGGCGTTGAATGCTAATTATGTCACTGCCTGCACCAGTCACTATTTTCTCACGGCCGTTTCTTACCGAGGCCCCCTCCCCCGCTCCGTAACACGAGCACATTATCGGCAGTGCATGTGGAAGCGCGACGCTTGTTCCAGGTCCTGCTCCGAGTCCTCCCTCCTAATCGGAAACCATTAGGCGACATTCTCCGCTAACATGAGGTTTTTCTTTTCTACTAGGGATGTGGAGTGGAGGCAGGAGACGTCAGTGATGACAGACACACGGGGGGTGACTTACAAAAGAAAACAGACCGTTTCTAATTAAACAGAGTGGTCAGGAAACACTCTATAAAATGAACTTCTTAACGTCGATATATTAGAGACAGGCTTTTTTAAAATAGGTTTTTATTTATTTATCTTTGGAGAGAGGGGCAGGCGGCGGAGGCTGGGCGGGTGGAGAAAGAGAGGGAGGGACACATTGACCTGAGAGGGAAACATCAGTTGGCTGTCCCTCCAAACGGGGGCCCGAGCCGGCAACCCAGGCAGGCTGCAAACGAACTGCCCACCTTTTGCTTTGCAGGCCGACCCCCGACCCCCTGAGCCACAGCAGCCAGGACTAGAGACAGGCTTTTCAAACACACTGCACTGGCATAATGCGCCCAAGCTTAGTCACAGAGACACACGACCAGAGAAACGGCCGTCGGATGCTCACGCCACACTGTCCCACGCTGGCGGCCGACCTGCAAACAGAATCCCAACGTGGGCCTCGGGTGCTGGACCTGCCCAGGAGTGTCCGCTGGCGGTATTCATGAATCAAGCACATGATATACACTCGCTCCTATGTGCCTGTGTGTTTGGAAAGCTGAAGGGATGCCCACGAGACACCCATGAGCTGGAGCTGCCCCCAGGGAGGCGCCTCTGTCCGTAAGATCAGGTTAAACGCAGGCGGAAACGCAGCCAGTTTTCTCAGGGTGTGGGCAGCGAAGTGGGCTGGGTGACGAAGTGGGCTGGTGACAGACAAGAGGGGTCCTCAGCTACCAGCGGCGCGTTTCATGCCCTGAGCACGGGGAACGCACGCACACACGCCTTCGCCAGAAACACCATCACCCTCGCGGTTCACAAGTGTCCATCCAACAGGATAAATCAGACCCCGGCACCTTTAACGAGGACAAGCTCAACTAACTATTCGGCTTTACGTCTCCGAGGAACATTTTTCCTTATTAATGTTTAGCGGCCCAGACATCTTGGGACCAGCTTAATGGCCTCCACATGCCTTCGCCGCGGGGTCCGGCTCTGCGCGCCGCCCCGACCCCGCCCCCGCCCCCAGCATTGCAGCCACTCGGGCTCGGAAACGGCAGGAGGTCGCGGGGGGCCCCGGGGGCTGCCAGGCCTCCGCATACCATGGAAGATCAAGGGGCATCCTCCGCAGGAAGATAATTTAAACCATCTCCCTGCGTCAGAGCACAAAGGGTAGAGGAGAGGCAGGACCGGGAGCCTCTACGGATCCCGGCAGGGGAAACACAACTTTGCTCTACTTCTCCTCCTGGAATAAAAGCGAACCCTCCTGCGCGGCGCGTCTGCGCACTCGGGGGCGACGCGGGGCCTGGCCGGGCGGCCCTTCCTCCTCGGGGGGCTCATCTTCAGCCTTCCAGCCGTTTCCCTTTCTTCCCAACTCCCCAGTGGACTGTGTGGAGACCATGGCCTTAAAATATTTTTTTAAACAGAAAGGAGAAAAAAAATCTAACTATGCTAATACAAGAGTTTCCATTTCCAAAATAATCTCAAGAGTTCAACCCAACGGGGGTCTTTAAGAGGAAATACTGAATTAGATGAAACGACAAGGAATAGACGCTTTACAGAACCCTCGGTGACCAAAACCCTTTTCCTGGACCACAGGGCCTGTGTCAGGTTCGTAGCCCCCGCCCCCGTGGGCACAGCACTGCCCCTTTTCCTTACAAAGTCCCAGGGCCCGAACGCAGAGAACTCAGGGACACAGCCTTGGAAGTTTCCATGGAAACCACCAGGGAGGGAAACGGAAAGACAAGCAAAGAGCAAAACGTGTAGCCAGGGATAAATCCCAACGGTTACCCAAATCTTCGCTCCCTGGGAATGGAGAGGCAGGCGTGGGAAGCAGAAGCCCAAGCAACCCCATTTCTTCAGTCTTCCGTGAAAACCGCAGGGCCGTTTCAGGGCCGGGCCCCTCCCGCCACCCTCCAGCACTCCGGTCCCTCTGTGGGCTCAAGGACAAGCTTCAGCTCCCGCTGTGATATCCCCTTCCCTGTAGTCATTGGCAGCCCACTGTCCCAATGTGGCCTCATCCGTGTGGGACCAGTGTTTCTCACTTAATTACCATTTTTTCCACCAGCTCAGCAAAAAAAGGAGCCTTGTTTTCAGCATGCACATCTATGGTACTCAAGCTTTAATGAGCGAGTTAATTTGAACTATTTCAACTCAAACGTAGTTTCAAAAACAGAGCTGTCCAGTCACCCTTCCTCTCTGTCCTTGTCCAATTTTCATCACACCTGGTGTTTTCTCGTTCGGTTCTCGTTTGGTTATTTCTACCCGTCTCCCTCCCTGGGTGACCCTGACTCTAGAACTGGCAGCTCATAAGGTCACTCTGTACAGGTCTGTTAGACGAATAAAGGAATGAATCAATGAGTGTGCAAATGAATGAGTGAACGATTGAATGAACGACTGAACGAAAGGGCCGAGGGAATGAATGAGCGAGCGAACACGGGGACGCCGCCGATGCAGCCCACCTCGCCAAGTAATCTGTGGCTCAGCCACAGGGCACAGGGAAGTAAGATAACCGAAAGGGACAAAGAAAATCACTCTAACTCCTGTCCTAACTTTTACATTTTCTGACATTCTTTTCCCCTACCACACAGGTCATCGTGAATTTCCCAGAATGAAGCAAGTTCACCATTAAGTAAAAATTTACAAGGACGCTCTGCTCTAAGGAAAACAGCATTCTCCCCAGAGCACTGTTTTACTCTGGTGTTGAGGAAAAAAAAGAATAATGTCAAGAAGCAATGAGATGTTGAGGCTGTGAAGACACAGGCTGCGTCTTCAAACTTCTTTGCTCCCTGCCTTCGAACCACTCCGTGTCGGGGGCAGGCCCCAGTCGCATGGGGTTCAACAGAGGTCCCACTTCGTTCAATCTTCCGTCCCTGAAGTCACAGGCTCGTCGCCCAGACTGCGGACAGGTCTCGGCAGGAGCTATCTCCACACGCTCCCCGTCCGACTCCGCTTCCGGCCCAGATGCGGGAGCCCCCGGGATTGATGAACCATGTACCACACTTGGGGCAGGTGGGAAAACAAGATGCCCCAGCAGAACCCGCCCCACCCCCCCAGCGATGATTTGTGAACCTGTGTTTGGAAAGACGCAGGACTCCGCGGTGGGTGAGCATCGGCCAAAAGCTCTGGGAAAAAAAGATCACCTTTTAAATCTTTTCTAGCACGTTTGGCGACCTGAAAGGTGCAACTCTGCCGGGGCCAGTGAAACCACCAGGGAATGGGCTCGGGGCAGGGCCCCGGCGGCTGGGCGTTGTGTTGAGTCAGGCAGTGGAAATGGGGGGACACAGGAAACCAAATCTTTGCTTTAAAGCTTTCTTCAGAATTTGTTAAGCGACGCATAATTCCCTTACAGTTATCAAAAATATAATACACTGTAACAGCCGATATTACACTAACGGGCCAAGATGGTTTTTGTCTTCGGAGAAAACGTGGGCACATTCATTCGCTCCTCTGTTCATCTGAAAAAACACGACGCCCATAACGCCCCACCTGTCGCAGCCTCTGAAGTCAGGGGGCCTCCTCGCCCCTGCGCTCACCCCCTCCCCTCAGGCAGACGAGCTGAGCGCAGGCAGGTGGCCGGGACGGGGGGGCGCTGGCACAGGGTCAGGGACCCACAGGCGTGCTCTCGGCCCGACCACGTGTGACATCTGGGTAAACACATGTATGACCTGCCCCTGTTTCTGGAAGTTCTACAGCCCAACCAAAGGTCCTCAAGGCCAGTCTTCTGGAAACGCCCCTTCGGACCTTCCTTCCCACCCGGGATCCCGCCCCCTCTTCCCTCTCCATTCCTTTCCTTCTTTCTGTTTCTCCCTCCCTCCACCCCGCCCTCGCTGAGGCCACGCCTCGAGCCCCGCGCAGGTACTCAAGCTCCTTGGAGCAGGGGCACGAGTGGCCAGACAGGCGTCGCCCGCCCGCGTCCCGAACGGTGTCTAACGAGGGAATTACGTATTACATTCCCTCCTCTGCCATTGGCCGCCCGCTGGCCCCACCCACACCCTGCGCTCTGCTCATTGGCAGGCGCCGCGGGTTCCACCCCGAGCCAGGGGAGGCGGCAGAGGGCGTCCCTCCGTACCCTCATTCCGCACGCCCCGTGAATTTGCAGCGGGGATCACCGCCGCAAAGACTCTCCTCTTGCCACACTGATTTTTATATTAACCATAAAGGACAGCCGGTCCCCCGGCAAGCAAGGCTCCGAAGAGAAGAGGAACGTCCCCACCGCCCTCTGGGCCTGCAGTTCCTGAGCGTCCTCCGCCCCGAGGTCCTGCCTCGTCACGCCGGACAGTCTCGCCTTTCGGGCTCCCCGTGCCGTGCGCCGTGGCTCGGGGCCGACCTCAGCCTGCGGCCCTCGCGCTTTGTCCTCTGCGCTCCCAGTCAGCGCGGGCTCGGGAACCGTCGCTGCTTTTAACGGAGAGAATTCTTGGCTCCTCTTTCATCCTGCTCGCTGGGAACCGGGCTCTGATGGAAATAATTCTCCCGGAGTTGGCGTCTGAGTTCTGCGGTTTTCTCAAAGTTTTTCTCCCTGATGCGCGCAATGCCTCACCGGGAAAGATGGATGTTAGCTGGTTCGCTTGCCTGTCTGTCTAATTCCGTCTCACCGCACCGGGATGCACCGGGATGCGACGTGCAGGAGTGAAGGCCCTGTCTGACTTGTTTATGGCCGCACCTCCCATCCCCCGTGCGGGTGCTTGAAGATTCACGCGGGATGGATGGCTGAGCGCAGCTTCAGTTTGCATGACGACGTTCCCTATTTCAGTTTCCCTGAGTCTGTCCCTCCTGCTTATCGCTTTAAGGGGCACCTCTCCTTCAGGATGGGCGGAGCAGCAGGGTGAGACAGTCTGGGCGGAAGTCAAGAAAGCTTCCAGAAAACTGGGAGGTTCCAGCTAGAGGTTATTTGATACATACACACCATTCATGTGCAAAGTACTAAATAAAATAGCGCCCCCTAGATGCTTCCAAAGGATCTTTTGGCACAGTCCCTCGGTCCTGACTTCTTCCGGTCACCGCGATCCGCCAAACGCCCCTGAGCCTGGTAGTGACCTGTAACAAGTGACGGGCATGGGAGAAGCGGACCCTGGCAGTTCCCTGCTCTCTGGCACCGTCCTATAACGGGAAGGTCCCCCTCTCCTACTGCGTGCTGTGTTTGGAAAGAAGATGGTCAATTCCTTATTTCTAGGCTTCAAACCCCCCCTCCCCCCGCAAATTTCTGACTAAAAACATTTATTTTGCTCACAAACCTATAATCCAGGCACAACTCAGCTATGCCATCTCGTCTCAGTGTCACGCAACATCCGCTGAGGTGGTTTGCACGCTGGGGATGGGAAGCATTGGAAGCCTCGCTCACATGACCGGTCGGTCGCCTGGAACCATCAGGCAGAACTTCAACTCTCGCAGGTGGCCTCTCTGGGTGGCCTGGGCGTCCTCGCAACGTGGAGGGTTCCAAGGGAAAGTGACTCAAGAGAGACAGGCGAAGGCCACATCGTCTGTGATGATCTGTCTTGGTGTCACATAGCATCACCCCCCATGCGATTTGTCATACTCACTTACCTGTCTGCCCATGCTCAAGAGGGAGGGACACCACTGTGGAGGAGTGCCAAGGTTCTAGAAGAGTCGGGGAGCTGGAAATACATTCTGCCATGTCCTGTGGGTCGAGGTCCTGGCCCCCTCGCACACAAGCTGAGCGTCTCTGATGGGCCTTCCGCCCCGCACAGACCTGTTAGCGGCGGGCGGGAGGCCCGGCAGACACTCTGCCCTCGGATGTCCTTACTCCGCGGGACAGTCTGTGGAGACGCCTGCGGCAGTGCCTGTAGCTGTGAGATGCACTACGGAGGGGGGCGTGCACACTGCCCAGCTTCTCCCAGCGTCTTTCCCAGCCCACATCACTGGTGTGGGTTCGCATTCAGCTCCACACGATTCTAATCACATGTGAGGGTTTGCGGGTCCCCCTCAGTCAGGGTGCAGCGCTTCCTCGCCAGGGTGCCCTCGGGTGCCCTTTATAAGCACACCTGCCCCCACGTTCCTAAGCCCTGGCAACCCCTGATCCATTCTCCATGTCTACAGTCTTGACTTTTCCAACCCATTATTCAGATGGAGTAAGGGAGCATGGAACCCTCTGGGAAAGGCTTTTTATCACTCAGCACATTTTCTTGGAGAGCCATCAGAGCTGTTACACGCACCCATGAGTTTGTTTCTCTCCCTGGGTGCACGGCCCTCCGTGTTATGGGCGTACCGCCGTTTCTTTAAGCAGTCCCCTGTTGAAAAACATCTTCTCCCAGAAATTCTCGTAATAAACAATGACATACGGGCCAAAGAAAAGGCTGGGGTTGCTTGTCTGTGGTTGTTTGTCTGTGGATTGGTTTTTCAAGAATGGTGCCCGGAACAGCGGGTCCCTACTGCGAATCGTGGCTGGATCTGTAGCAGTTTCTCTGACGGGGTCTGATAGGTTTTCTTTCGCTTCCGTTCTCCGAATCAGTTTTCTTTTCTTTTTTTTCCTCTTTCTTTCTTTCTTTCTTTCTTTCTTTCTTTCTTTCTTTCTTTCTTTCTTTCTTTTTCTTTCTTTCTTTCTTTTTCTTTTCTTTTCTTTCTCTTTTATTGATTTGAGAGAGAGAGAAAAAGACATCGATTTGTTATCCCTCTTTTTCATGCATTTGTTGGTTGAGTCTTGTATGTGCCCTGACCAGGGATCAAACCTGCAGCCCTGGAGTATCGGGACGACTCTCGAACTAACCAAGCTATTCATCCGGGGCCCCAGGTCGCTTTCCACTGCAGACACGCCCCAGAGGCAGGAGCCTCGCGTCAACCATCCAAGAAACAGGCCGCAATCATGGCCTCCGATGTCTCCAGAACCCGCCTTCGAGTCCCTTATTGTGAAACCATGTTATCTTCACCCGTGTTACTGTGGGTTGGACTGAAAGTGACCATCAGCAAAATCACAGAAAGCACAGGCGTACAGACCCTAAATATACAGGTACAACGGATACTTAAAATAAAACTCCCAAAGCCACAGAAGTCAGCAACAACAAAACCAACGTACACAACCCCACAAAACCCAAAAACACGGGAGGAGAGAAGGAAGAGCTGCAGCCGACCCTCACTCGGCCCCCATTTCACTGCCGCGTGACTGGTGACATAAAGTGAATTGATTTTATGACAAGGGCCATTCATCCAAGAAAAACGCACCTCAATGAGAGAGCTCCCAAGCACAAAACCCAGACGCGTCCCGGGCGATCACTTCCCTGGACCTGGGCTGAGTCTCATTAGACTACTGAGCAAGACAATAAAAGAGAGGTACTACTTTTTTCTTTTCTAACGCCCCTGAGATCCACAATCTTTCCTTCTCCCCCAAACCCCGCTGCCAGCGGTTTCATCACTAGGGCATGTCCAAGACCCCACGCACCACAGGGCCCTCTGAGACACCAGGCAGACACATCATTGTGGGTGTGGCGAGGTTTACGACGGGAAAGAACAGCGAGGCTGCTGGTCTTGGCTGCCCGCGATCTGGCGCCGTTGGTGGCAGCACCCTGGTTTCCCATCACGGGGACAGCCGCTCTCCCCACTGTGCAAGATGCCGTAGGACTGTGCGAGGAGGGCTCTGTCCTCCCTCGGCCAAGACAGAGCGCGGGAGCCGCGTGTGGGACCAACAGCCCCTCTCAAGGACGCTGACTCCTGAGCGGAGGGAAGACAGGGACGGGAAAGCTGTAGGGCCCAGTGTGCCATTACCACACGCCAGCAGGTTTCTGTCAACCAGAGCAGGGCCGGGCTCTCCGTCCGTCCTTCACGGGGGCCGGTGACTTCGCCTAGAAGGAAACTCCTTCTCCAGTGAGGTAACCACAGAGCTCCCATTGCTGCCACCAAGGAACCCTACTCTCGAAAGAAGAGCAGGCATTCATGATCCCAAAGGTTTTGTCTGATGACTGACACCCTCTCTCCACACCCGCCCTGCCCCCCGGCCCCTGCCCCGCCCAACTCGGGCATCTTACCCTAAGTCACAAGGGATATCTGAGTCGAAGGGATTTTTAAGACCTACCCAGCTTCCATTCTTGAGATGGAGACTCTTCAGCCTCGAAAAGAAATGGATGCTTTGGGACGTAGGGAGGGAGGGTTCCCTGACGGACTCGAACCCCAAACTTCCAGTTCTTAGGTAAAGCTCTCCCCCGCCCCCACTACATCCCTGCCTCTCATAGCGCAACAAATTACTTTTATGTGTGTTTCTCTTCTAAATTCCACGCGAGCACCTTCTCAGTCTACTATTCGAAAGCTGTGGCGCTAGGACGTAGCTCATCTCTCAAGGACCAGTTAGAAATATCCGATCGATCGGTAATCTCCCCGCCCCAATTCAGCTTCTCCTATCAATTAATTAAGGCTCAGACAAATGAAAGAGTGGCTTTCATTTAAAGCTTAGTTTTTAAGGAAATGCTGTGCAGTCAGCTGCCGACAGACGCGCTCTCAGCAGGGTTTCAATTATGCTACGGGTGATCGTTCCCTAATTCAATAAAAAGCTGGAATTAAGAACGTAATTAACTCTTGAAGCTGCACGGATGCCGCCTACCCCGGGAACGGGTAATGACCCTTGTTCTCAGGCAAAATCCTCGGGCAAGTTGAATTATTCCTCTAGGAGAAGGTGATTTTACTTATCACTTAAGTACATAAAATAATTTCTAATGGGCGTCGGCCCCACAGGTTGGTAACATTTACGATACCAGGGAGATGCGAACGGCGTAAATTTTCAAGCGTTTGCTCCCCAGGGACTTCCAGAGCAAGAAATTTAGAATTGTTTTATCATTATTATCATCGCTATTGTTGTTGTTATAATTACTGGTAAAGAGTCATTGTGGTACAAGGCAACAGCCGCGGAAACTCAGAAGGGGTCCTGTAGAAATTTATCTACAAGCACAAGTCAAGTTCAATGTCTCTCCCAAACTTCTGATATTGATTCACCCTCGTGAAGTTTTAGGGCTGGAACCATGTCTGTTTTATTCATCACCACGTCCTCAGCACCACGCACCAGCCCGGCACCTTCTACGCCCTCAATCAATATGGTTTGCCTGCGGGGACTTGCAAACATTCCACACCGTCTCTATTTTTTATGTCCTATCTGAGATCGTAGAATAAATAAATGACAGAGCCGGAATTTACTTGCTTCTGAAATATCTACAGTTTCCACTGCTTTATAATCCTCATTTTCCTCCAGGGCCCTGCCTGCCTTTCTGAAGATCCTGCGGGGAATTACGTAAAAGGAAACAGGAGAGAGGGAGAGTGTGTCAAACTTTCTTTGGGGCTAATTGGCTCCTCTTCTGTCTGCTGGTTACTTTGTTTCTTGACAGGTGCTAGTCTGTCTCTCCGCGCCCCCTTCGCGGTTTGTCCACCCCAATGTCTAGCACGGTGGTCGGGAGCCTCGGAACAGTCAGTAAACATTTCTGGCTTGAAGAGATAAACTTGTTAGCTGTTGAGTTTACCGCGCGTCTGTTATGATTTCTTTCTCTTACGTAACCACAGGGCAACCCAGGTCACTCCTGGCTTTGTTCCTTAAAGAAACCAGTTAAGAAAGAAGGAAGTTCTGCTTCAGAAGCAAGAAACACGAGCCCGTGGCTGCGGGCAGAGAAGAGCCGCGTCTCCTCCGCAGACCGCGAAGAGGCGTGTGGTTTCACACGACAAAAGCTCCTACCCCCCAAATTCAAGCCTCGTCTGAAACAGATTTGGGGGTTTGAGCAAACACGGAAACGACGACAATAACAGCAACGAAAATCCCCCCCCCGCCCCCGCCTTCGGAGTGTTGGTGGGACGACATGTGGCGACGCTGAGCGGTGGCGGCTACTCCGAAGGTTCGCGCCGAAGGGGCGGAGGCCGGGGCCCTCGCTTCGTTCGCTTGCGGGGCCCAGTGCGCCCGGGCTCGCTGCCTTTCAACCCGACGGCTTCGGCGGCGACATAAACGCAAGTGAGTCACGCGCAGCGCAGAGGCGGGCGCGCGTCGGAACGAGAGTTGTGCTGAAGCCGAGCCTGCACCCGTGTTAAAACAATGGTTGCAGTGATGGACAAAAAAGTGAAGCCCAGACGGTGACACATTAAAGTGTGTACCTACAACAAGCTAACGAAGAGCTGCTGACACCCAGACAGACAGGGTCTCTTCTCCCCCACCCCCGCCGGAGGCTCAGGAGAGGCCGGACTTGACTTAGCGCCACGGCCTCGCGCGCCTGCCCAGGCGTCGGAGGCGGCGTGTTCGAAGGCAGCCCTGCCTCTTTCTCGGACGGCGCAGCCGAGCGCAGCTCGGGTGCCCCCGAGGGTCCCCCTTTCCGGGCATGGAGACGGCGTCTCTCCACAATCCATAGACGATCCTCCGGGGAGCCTGTCGGGTCCATTTTACTGCGGAAAGAGGAGCGCGTGAAAACCAAGGCCGAGAAAAGGAAGCTGGCCCTCGGGGCTTTACCGGTGGCGTCGAAAGGGACGCACTGCCTTGGACCCCAGACCCTCAGGGCTGTCCGGACGATGGCACCCGCAGGGCCTAGGGGGCCCCCACGGAACAGGGTCATCACCGTGCCAGTGACCACCGGACGAGGGCGCTCCAGTGACTGTGAGGCCACAGCAGCAACAACAAAAAAAGAAGAAGAAGAAGAAAGAAGGAAGAAGAAGAAAAGAAGAAGAAGGAGAAGAAGAAGAAAGCATTCCTGTCCCCTGCCTGGGGCCTTTGCCCCCTTCTCAAATCGCAGCCCTGCGTGCTGGGGGGCAGTGTGAGACTCCTGGAGCTCGTTCTCCCAGGGCTCTGGGGGTCAGCGGCCCTACAGGAAGGCTCCCGGCAGCTGCCAGCAGTCCCCGTGCCCCTGCTCGGCTTGTATACCCTCACTCCAACCTGTCCCCGTCCCCACAGGGCCTCCTCTCCTCTTTGTATAAGGACACCAGTCATCGGGTTCAGGACCCACCGTAATCCAGTGTAACCTCATTTTAACTCAACTAACTACATCTGCAAAGACTCTGTTTCCAGATAAAGCCACATTCTGAAGTTCTGGGTGGACATAAATGTTTTTCAGGGCAGGGGGACACACTATTCAACCCACTCTACCACTGAATTTCCCAAAGGCGGATGGCACATAGTAGGTTCTTAATTAAACACTGAGGAATCAATGACTGAGTTTCTGACAACGACACGTTCAACTGTTACTTCAGGCAGCCTCAAACAGAAGGTCTGAACCTCCGCTACTCATTCCTGCTTCCACAACTAATTTTTTTAATAAAGATCAGAAATCACCTGAAAAGCAAACCACTCGGATTTGCAATAAAGACAGAAATGGACAACATGTTTCTTCTTTTCTCACTCCAGGGATATTTTTGGCTCCAACAATAAGTGACTGAAGTAACAGATTTCTCCACTGAGCGAGATAAAAGTCCTTTGATCTCTGAGCGACTCTTGTTTGCTTTCCGTGCCAAGAGCTATTAAATAGACTCCAAGTTCAAGTGTCTCCCAGGAACTCTCACCATTTCTAGGGGTTCCCACCCTTTCTTCTCAGCTGTGACTGATGGATTTAATCAACTTCTCAGACAACTTGCAGTAGGAAGGGAATATCCTGCCTCCAACAAGGGGGCAGGTCCTTTTTTCCTCTGAGGGAACTCGAAGATTCTCTTACGGGGAAAAGATATAAAAAATGAATCCGCATGTGCTCGGCTGTTTCTGGGAGCCCTTAGGTACGTCTGGCCGACTCTCTCGCCACTGTGTCCTCACTGTGATTCGGCCCCCGGTGCCGGGGCTGCGGGATCACCTGAGCCATAGCACTGCCCCAGGACACTGCCACCCACCCTCGCCTCCCTCCTAAATGGTCCTTGTTGGAGCAGGAGTTCTCGGTTCTCTGCAGGCCCCTCCAGCGCCCCAGGACTGGGTTCTCACGGGTCTGACCTGATCACAGTGAACAGAGACACCGGGCCCCACAGGGCCCCAGGGGGCATCCATCTTTGGGTCTGTCGGCCCCGCACTTCCACAGCACGACCCACTCGGCTACTGGGGTCTCCTCAAGGGGTGGTTGTGAAATGAGGTGACTGACACTCAGGACTGAAGGGCGTCGGCCCGTGTAGCCCGGCTGTCCCACAGGGACGGCGGGGACAGGAGAGCGATCCTGAGAGCTCCGTGGGCCCGGAAAACACACCTCTGGGCAAACCTCATGGACCTGACCCAGGCCTCGTGCACCTCTGTCACCATGGCAACAGTTGTTTGAACTTTTACCCTTAAAAAACGGACATAGGGAGGAGAAGAGGAGACGCGGGCCACCCCTGCACCTCCCTGCCGTACTGTTTCCCGCCAGGGCCGTGGGTCGGGTCCCCGCAGGTACGCGCAGCGGAGGAGAAGGTCCCCACGCAGGGGAGATCTCACAGTTCTGTAATCAGGCTCAGGGACGGGAGGGCAAGGGGGGGACGCGCGCTGCCGGCGGCCTCAGCATCCGGCGTGGCTGAGGTAAAGGCGACGGCCGGAAAGCGGTCTGGGTCTTGTTCCATCGGTGCACCCAAGACAGTTGAGGGGAACTGCCGGGAAATTTGGAGAAGTTGGGGCGAGCTGGGCCCCCCGCCCCGGTCTCACCGATTAGCTCGCTGGGCCAGTCACACGTTCATAGCTATAAAGAGCGTTAATATTAGCTTATCAGTACAGAAATATTATAATTAGCATTCATATAAAGTAGTATTTAAAATATCGCTTAGTAGTATTCGTTAATAGTATTTACTTATATATTAATAATATTAGTGATTCGTAATGGTGTTCATCAGCGTCGTCACTGAAGTGCCCGTCCTCGTGCAAACTGTTCACGGCAGCTGAACGGTGGAAACGCCCAGACGTCCGACAACAGGGGACAGGTGCACAGAGTGCAGAATAAATGCACCGCAAAGGAACGCGGCTCTGTCGTGCCAAGGAAAGAAGAACGGGTCTCCGGCGCGGTGCGGAGGGGCTTTGAAAACACGATGCTGAGTAAAAGGAACTGCGTGCACAGGCACACACTGCACGGTCCTTTCCCTGTGACATCCCCAGAACAGGCAAATCCGTAGGGACAGGAAGGCCCACGGTTGCTTGGGCTGGAGGGTGGGAGGTGGACAGGGACCGAGGCTCTTCTACGGTGATGATGAAAAGGTTTTGGAACTAGAGAGAAGGGCTGGGCCGCTGGGCACACCGCGCTGGGGATGCCCCTGAAGCCACCGACTCGTGCACTTTCCAGAGGTTAACTGTGGGTCGCGAGAATCTCACCTCTGTGA
Organism: Mormoops blainvillei; assembly: GCA_004026545.1. NCBI lineage: Eukaryota > Metazoa > Chordata > Mammalia > Chiroptera > Mormoopidae > Mormoops > Mormoops blainvillei. Next base: position 6,364 of record PVJD01015338.1, on the reverse strand, counting down.
AAAGGGCACGTGTTGGTGCTTCCTGTGTCCTGCGAACTTCTAGCTGGCAGAGAGGACCCGGGACCAGCCGGGGAGGACAGCCGACTGCCAAATTCCGCAGAGGTGGAGAGAGGAAAAGCGGGCCGTGCCACCTTCTCTATTCTGCGCACCCACCCCCCGCCCCCGTGCTGGGCGCCGCGCTCCGCTCGGACCCTGCCTCTGGTCCGCCCACCCGCGTGCGGGTGTTGGAGGTCACCTGACTGAGGACACTGAGCCCCGCACGTGTCTCCCGCCCTTCGGTCATCACACGTGCACCAAGCAGTCCAAAAGCCTCGCCTGGCCCCAGCACAGAGACACAGTCATCCCCGGCACCTCCGCCGGAGGAAAACGTCCTCCATTGGGTTAAAAAAACACTGCCTCCCTCCGGGGGTATGGAGGGGACCAGGCCATTGAGCCCAGGAGCTAATCAGCTCACATGGAGAGGAACCTCGGTCCACAGAGGCGGGACCGAGGGTTTCCAGCATCCCCTGCAGAGTGGTCGGGGGGCCACCGCAGGCGGCTCCGGAGTGAAGCCCCAGCCCCGGGCACGCCGCTCCGTGGACGCTGAATGAAGGTCAGCTACAAGGCAGACGGGAACGGCTGACGGAGGTTCTCTCCGCCCAGCCCCCTGCCCACCCGGGGTCACCCTGCAGCCTCCTCCCCCGCCCCCCGACTGAAGATGCACCGAGATACCCCAGCCCGTGTTCTTTCACTCAACAAGGGCCGTCTCAGGTGCCGTGACCTGCCCGACACAATGCCAGCTTCTCTCGGGTGCGCTGGGCCCTGTGCCCCTTCAGTCACCTTCCTCAGGACCATCTGCTGGCCCCAGCAGCGTGTTTCCAGAATGTGAAAAATGCAATGAATTTCCTTAATCGGGCTCACTCGAACTAAAAACATAAATAAATAAATAAAGCCAGGGGCGGACCGTGGACCTGGTAAGACTCAGTGACACATACGAGCTACCAAACTCACCAAGGTATAAGCACAAAAGAGGACCCGACAGGACATCTAGGGCTGAAAAGCCCACAGAAGTGCCTGGGTCTGAATGAAACTGGCTCTCGGGGCTCAGGCCACGGACCGCCCTCTGGGCTGCTTCCATCTGTGGGGCTTCATCCGTGGCAGCGTGGCCACCACGTGCTCCGGGACTCACAGGCCAGGTGAATACAAACGTCTGCCTCAAACGGTGGCAGGAAAGCCCCAGGACACTCGTGCCTCGCCTCTGAATGACCCCACTTTGAAACCCTGCCAACCCTTTAGCCAGTCGTTAAGTCCCATGAAATACAGGACTCCCATTGGCTGGGCCTGAGACATGTGACCTTCCCTAGAGGGGGGTGTTCGGAGCCCAGACACTAAGGGGCCAAGGGTGGGGGTGGGCGGTCCCCCAAAGAAAAGGGAGTGATGGCCCACAGGAAGGAGGACTTGTGGGTAAGCGGGATCCCCCGGGTGGGGACGCTGTTGGGAGCATGTCTCGGGCAACCACAGGAATCGAGACCGATCTGGAGTTGTTTAGAGTCCTGACATCGCAAGAAACGCCGCGGGGACGTTTATTCCAAAGAGAAACTCGAAAGTCAAAATGCCATTAAGAGAGAGCACAGCTTTCGCTTTCCTTAATTATTCACGGGCATGGAGGAATAATTTAGAGTTATATTAAAACTGGAGGAAGGAATTCACAACACATCTGGGTCACAGGAGATTATGGAAATACCTGGCCTCATTTTCATGTCACCTGATAGAAATGATTCCTGCAAAACTATTGTGAAATGCAGTAACGTACGTGAAAATACAGGCCTTTGAAAACTTTTTGTTTGTTTGTTTTTGCAAATTCTGAGACCTGGAGCCAACAGTTTCATGTGCAGATGGTCCTGACATCTTTACTCAAACTTTCCGGCATTTCCCTGACACATTTCAGCACCTGGCTGGGGTCCCCACGTGTGCAGTTTGACAATGTGGCATCCTTTGTCCCTCCCTGGTAACACCCTGATTAGTGGGGGGGCATCGCTCCCCCGCACTGGTCCAGTCTAAGAGGGAAACTAGCGCATCTTGCCGTGTACAATGCACACTTTTCTGCTCATGTTTTTGAGGGGAAAACAAGGATGTGCGTGACACACGGTATAGCAATCACACACCATGGGGATGACAATCCCGTGGATAACGCACACAAAACAGGGGTGCGCACTGTACACGGCACGATGCGGCACGTCTTCAAAGCTGGGAGGGTCCCCGAAGGTCCTTCCCTCTCCTGGTGCCATATCACACGGCATGTGGCCACACTGTGGTCACGTGGGTTCTAGACAGAGATGCCGACCCCCCAGGAGCCAGGAGGGTGGAGGTCACTCGCTGCAGTGGCGGCAAGAGCCTCGGCGAGCCCCTTCCTTTCATTCCTGGTCTAATGTTGCAGGGGTTTTCAGCACCTTCTCCATGCCAGCCCCGGCTAGCCCATCTCCCCTGTGCTTACAAGGGCCAGAGCTGCTTCTTTGCTGGCAGCCCCCCGCCCACAGTTCACCCGACGGTTAGCCACGCTACGGCGGCCCCACATGCCCAATGCCCGAGCGACATGGCCCCGTGTGGGCGGGCGGGGTTGTGGGAGGAAACACCAGCAAACAAAAGCCTGCCTGGCATTTCCGCTGTCAAAACAAAAATGTTTTGAGAACACTCTTCAGGTGGCTCTAACAGCACCGCACAGACAGAGTGGCTTAAAACAACAAAAGCTTAGTGGGCGGGGCCCGGAGGCAGGATGTCTGAGATCTGGGGGCCCAGGTGGTCGAGGTCGGGGGAGAGCCCTTCCCCAGGCTGCAGACGGCTGTCTTTCGCTGTGTCCTCACAGGATGGAAGGGGCGGAAGCTCTCCGGGTTCCCTTACAAAGGGCACTAATCCCAAGGCGGGGGCCCCACCCTCATGACCTAATGACCTCCCAAAGGCCCTACCTCCTAACAGCACCCCTGTTGGGGGTGGGGCTTCAACATTTGAATTTGGGGAGGAAGCAAACATTCGGACCAGAGGAACCCTCTTTAAGCCCTGTATTTTTCCTTGTCACTAAGCCTTAGCCATAACCCATCTGGTAGAGAGGAAAACCGAGGTGTGGTGGAAACTGACAAAGGCCCCCTTGCTTCACGGCTTCAGGAACCAGAACGATGGAACAAGTGCATACCTGCCACACGAAAAACCCCGCTGTCACAGAACACCGCAGCTGGTCATTAGACTCTCCCTATAGCCTTTCTAAAAATAAGGTTACAAAACAAAAAGTCTACGCCCCCAAACCGCATGACAGAATTTCTCCAGCAGGCCACAAGGCCCGCGTTGCCGAGTGCTGACAGCTGGCCTGAAGTCTTTACTTCTGAGCGTTTGAAATCGAAGTCAATAGGATGAAAGTTTTTCCTGGAATGAAAAATTTGCATTCTTGGCTAAAAAGTGACCTCCTGTCACTGGTGTCAAACGCAACGCTATCGGGACAGACACAGGCCCAGGCCGAGCCCACTAACTGCGCCGGATGAAAGACCCTGAATGCCTGAATTAAGCTTCACTGAAGCCCTGACAATGGATTACTGACTTCTAGATAATCTCTATAATAAGGGTAATGTCAAATTATGAACCTCACCCAGCTACTGTCAGGCCCAGGCACTACTGGTCCAGGCAGCCAGACCCTTCAGAGGCACACTAGAAAATTCTGCCAGTAATCGGGAGAGCCTTGAAAGATCCAGGCGCAGACACAGCTCGCATTACATTTTCTCTGAAAGACCCAGCAATAGATTCGGGGGGTCTTCTTAGAGTAGGCAATTTGCAAACGGCAAGCCTACAGACTGCTATAAGGAGGTCTTGTTTTTAATCACCAGCCAATTTTTCCATTAGAGAACAAGATAATGATGTTTAAATGTCACCGAGTGCCCACTGTTTAACAGCTGTGGTATCGTCAACCCAGATAATTTAATTTTGAATTAAAAAGAAAAAAAAGCACGAAACCACCACACAAAGCCGCAGAACCATGTGCTTGTAGAATGTATTCAGTTCTCAGGCTCGATAGTAACTTTAGGACTCAGATCTTCTGGGTCGATATGGAGAACTGAGACTTAACCACCAAGGTGGGGGGAGTGAGTATCCAGATAATTAAAACGTTAAGCCTCTTTCTCCTTACCAAAAAAAAAAAAAAAAAAATCCTCACCCTTGAAAGAGCTAGAACATGCAATGCTTCCAAGAAAAGGTTGCTTGGAAGCTTGAGAAGATGGTACGTCCCTTCGGCTTTCTCTGCCAGCAGGGACCACCGGGCGCCAGCCCGCCTTGACACTGGTATCAGCCAAGGTCTCGAACGTGTGGCGCCAATTTCGTCGCCGGAATGTGTCATGCTCCCATTCTGTGGGCACCAGGCCCCTGGTCCGGTGCTCGTTTGGGCTTTGCATGCCCAGCCCCGTGCTGCTACCTTGGAGCCCGCCTCCCGTCATGGGGTGGGGAGCAGCCAAGGGGTTTCATGGATTTCCAAGGACGTCAGCCACGTCAGGGCCGTGGCTCATGGAGTCAAGACCTGAAGGATGGTCGTGGGCTCCAGAGAGCTCTGGAGACCCTCGGCAGTAGGTATGTAAGATCTGCTCACAAGGCAACTTGCAAGGATCCAATACGGGTGTTATTAATGACAGCTGCCACGCCGCCCATGAGACCCTCAGGACTCATTCATTTATAACTGGAAAGGTGGGCCTTGGACCTCCGTTTCCCCACCCCTCAGCCCTGAGTAACCACCTTTCTACTCTCCGTTTAAGGATTAAGTTTTAAAATTAAAAGACATTATTACATGCAGCATTTTCCCTTCAAATCATGTAGGTGTCCAAAGAAAAAAGGTTCAGGTGAGATACCAAATCAAAACAATGACAGCCATGATCGTGTCACGCGGCACATGCTTCTGCTCTCCGGACGGATGGAGAGAGCGAGGGTAAGGATTGAAGTCGGGTCTTCTCTGCTCAGGTCCACGCCACCGCCTGAGACTGCGTCCCAAGGCCTCGCTTAAATGTCCACTCAGCACAGGCGGAACACGATGGGGTGCGACAGCGTTAATTAAGGGAGGACGGTCACCCACCAGGGAGGCAAAGCTTATTAGAGGCCCGCAGCCCGGCTCGCGGCCATGAATTACTTAGAGGTGAGGCCGAGGAGTGTCATCTAATAATCCATTTATGACTCTAAATAAATCTGGCTCCACACGAGAGCCCTTCTGCGTTTGCGGACCTGTAACATTTCCAGCCGCTGGCCCCACGTCGGCTGGGGGCCCTGGTGGCCAGCCCCTCTCCTGCGTGGCGTTCAGAAAATGAACCGGAGGTGAGAGGTCGGTACTATGTCATCTCCTTCATGGCAGTTACTTCTGCCATTTGCTGCTTTGCATTTCACACCCGCGCCAAGTGAAAAGTTTGCCAGTCCAACCCCTAAAAGCCACCTCTTAACTCTTTCTGTTGAGTCATGAACGTTTCCAAAGGCAAAGACTAGAATCTCTGTCCGCGGCAATTAGAAACACCTATCTGGCAGAATTACAATTATATCTCCCCACCCTGTCCACAAAAACATGGGGTTCATTCGATCCAAAGGTGACAGATGGGTTTCAGAGGGACATGCGGGTTGGAAAGTCCAGTGGTCCCCAAAGTGGCACACGGGTGAATAAATACCTTTTATTTGCATTATTCAATATTTATTGTAATGCCTGTTAGAAGGAATGATTACAAGTAGAGGACGCCCTGACCGTCAACGTATATGACTGCTCAGGTAAAGAAATGGGTCAGTTTAGAGAAAATCCCAAACTGCTCGCGTAGTCTGATATGCGCCCTCTTCTCCGCCGGCCTCACGGCCAGGGCCCGAGCCGAAGCTCAAGTCCGTTCTCCGCTCCAGGGGTTGGTTCTGGGCTAAGGCACGCCCGGCCCCCTTTTCCGCGACTCCTGTGTGGTTTCCGCGTGATGAACGAGACAGGAAGGGAGGGAGCTTCCTGGTTGGCCCCCCGCCATCCCTAAGAGCAAGGCGTGGAAAGTGCGTGTCCCCCTCCGGCCGTGAGGGTGTATCATGCAGCCTGAACACTGTGGACAATGAGCCTGTGACCGTGCGGACCACGGTTTTTGGATGAGGAGCCCTTAGGATGTCGCAGGAAAGACGGAACAATGTGGACCCTTCGGAGCCACAGAAGCACAGCAGCGGTCAACGTGGGAACTGTCCCACTTGCGGAAAGAGTGTCAGGCTGTACTGAAGCCGCTCTTCCTTGCAGCTCAAAGCACCCGAATAATAATACCGGGATGGCCAGTGGTGGGGAAACTCTGGTCTAACCGCTGGGTCGGCCCTAAGTACTTTCTCCCGGGCTCAGACTTCAGGCCATAAGCTTTGTGGGTCA
>PVJD01015337.1:0-16089 GCA_004026545.1 Mormoops blainvillei | reverse complement strand
TCCTCTCCATCCTGTGTTGCTCCTCGCCCTTCCTGCCCCCGCGAGTCACCTTCTGCAACTTTCTGGTAGGTGTGGGAGAAGGGCTCACGAGACAGTCTCTCAGTGCTGTCCCGGCTGGGGGGGGCGGTAGGGGTCAGTACAAATGTCCCGGGTGGTAGAGAGGTTCAATGACCCGTTTAGGAAGTCCTGGAGCTGCCATCACTCCATTCCTTCCCATTCTATCATGCCGGGGAGGCGAAAGAAACTCATATTTTCACAGGCTTTGGAAAAGCACAGGTGCGTCTCAGGCCTGGGGGAGGTGCCTGAGAGGACAGGGTGGCGAAGCCAGGCCCCACTGGGAGTGTCCCCCTCTCTGAGCCAGTATGTGCTCTCTCCACCTCACGGTCCTGCCCCTGCTCATTGGTGGCCTCCCTGTATGGGCAGTTGATATTCATGCAGCTAGGACAGGGCACGACCTCTCTTTGCACTGGCCCTTCTACGGTTCTGGGTCAACAGAGCTGTGGCCATTATTACCCGTGAGCTGAAGGGGGTTGCATTCATGACCACAAGCAACAGGCCCATGAGAGGCATCCTCCCTTTCCCTGCAGCCTGCTCACTAGCTGCCTCTCCTCTCCTTCCCGCCCCACAGCCGCTCCAGCCACTTCCTGAGATCCTTCCCAGAGCCCTTTGGGCTGGTTCTGTCCATTCCTGAAAGCATCTCTCTCTCTCTCCTCCCTCCTTCCTACCAGGGCTCGCCTCACTTCAGCTACCAGGGTTATTTGCTGGTTCCTGTGTGCGGGGTTGGCTGGTTCAACAGGTAGCCGCGCCATCCGGTGCAGGGCCTCCCGACTGTTCCTCCACCGGCCTTGACAGCAGCCCTAGAGGCCGCCCCACCTTGCTCCCCCGCACGCCCTCTCCGAGCTACCCATTCTCCACCCTCCAGCAGCCCGGAGGAGGAGCAAAGGGAAACAACTGCCAGGGATTTCCCTCCGATCCGACCAGGTCCTTCTGACTTGGCTCCGCCCCCACCCCCCTGCTTCGTCTGCTCCACCTTCTGCGGTGGACCCAGCACATCCGGTCTCTTCTGTGCCCTCAGTTTTCTACTTCCTCCTTTCCACTAGTCGGCTAACCCACATGGCCCCAGCCCTCTGGAATCACACTCCCCTTCACTTCTGAAACCTTTCCCACTCCATCCACCTTTGGAAATCTGAAGCTGCCTGGGGTGGGAAGGGATTGGGCTTGAATTCAGATTTTATGGGGTCCTTCTGAAGAAAAAGAATACAAAATATGAATTAAAAATAAGGTACAAAAGTGAGTTTTCATCTAGAATGATCAAAATAATAAATCGCTTATTTTTAAAAGCTAACAAATGCAACAAACAAGGTAAAAATCCAGAAAATTAATTTTATTTGCTTTTCTTGCCATCCTAATAGGCGTGTAGTGGTATTTCATTGTGGTTTTAATTTGTGTTTCCCTAATGACAATGTTGCTGCGAATCCTTTCATGTGCTTATTGGCCACCTGAATATCTTCTTTGGTGAGGTGTCTGTTCAAATCTTTTGGCCTTCTAAAAACTGGGTGGTTAGTTTTCTTATTATTGTGTTTTGAGAGTTCTTTATATATTCTGGATAATTCCTTGACCAGATATGTGATTTGAAAACATTTTTTCCAGTCTGTGGCAGAAATTCTTGATTTTGCGCTCACTTTTTCTTTGTTTGTTTGTTTTTTTTGGTAGCAATTTGTTTTTCTTCCCACCTCTGTTCAGTTAGTATATAAAAGGCAATGAAATTTCCTGCAGAAGCAGAGCCAAGCAACACAGGGTGCACACTGACGCACAGGTCTGTCCATCATTTTTCTGTGTGCCCAAACCCTACAGGTTAAAGGGCATTCTGGGGAAGAGGGCCCAGCTACCCGGGTATTCTACAGCCTCCCCACTCAGTGTGTGATCCTCGGACTGGCAGCATGGGCACGACCTGGGGGCTCGTTATAGGTGAGGCATCTGCATTTTAAGGAGATACCCCAGTCAACAGCACACACATTAGAGTCTGAGGAACACTGCCAACAACAGGTTCATAGGAAAGAGGAACGCATACTCTCACAGGTGCAAAAGAGAGTGAAACTTGGAGCTTGTGGACTCTGGCCATTGAAATATCCTAGCAATGCCAGGGGTCTGGGCACTTGCCACACAGGAGAGTCACACTGACATACGTACTGCGGTGAGTTGGCCTGGAGTGGGACTGTTTCTGAGCGTCATGCAGGCAGCAAAGCAAGTCCGCATGGACAATCAAGGAGTGACCAATAAAGCTGTGTAAGCCCAGGTCTGTGTTGTCCAGGCCAGCCTTGGCCCCAGTCACTGAGAGGCTACATCCGGGAAGGGATGTCCAGGCGCCTGTCCTCACCAATGGAGTGGTGGGCAGTTCCCTTCTCAGAAAACTCCTGGCCTTGCACTCCATTCTGGCTGCACTCTGTGCCTGTGTGAGCAAGTCGTCATGAATTTTTCAATGCTTGGCTTCCTTTCTTTTGGGAAACTATTCTTCCCCAAGTCCACGTGGTTCCGGCGGGTCGTCAGTCAGAGCATCCACCTTCCCATGCTTCTCCGGTTCCTGTTTAGCTCTAGGCCTAGATGTTCAGCGTCCTCTTTGAGCCTGTGTTTACTCAGTTTTGCCCCAATGCGTCCCTTTTTGCTTAACGGAGTTTGGGTTTGTGCTTGCGACCGAAGAATTTTCACCGATACACAGCCTTACAAGGTAGTTGGCCAGCACTGCCGCTAGTCCATAAGGCCCCTTGGTGCCTTTCACCTGGTGGTTAAAAGACAGCCCTTCTGAACAGGTGTAGCGGCAAGTGGCTTGGTCGGGAGCAGCACCTTTGTGAAATATAGAACAGGGTGCCTCATCCCTGGCCAGGGGAGCTCTTCTAGAGAGACATGGCCTGTCAAGCAGAAAGCAGACTGGAGTTCAGCTCTCACTTCCCCCTCCGCTGCGTGCCCTTGTGCAGAGCCATCTCGCACAACTTTATGCAGAGACCCTGTTGCCAGGTCCCTCTCCGGCCCCTCCAGCTCTCTTCTCCTCTTTCCACCTTTCAGTTTACCTCTTCTAGGTTTTTACTTGGGCAACATCAAGGCTGATAACAGCTCTGTTTACTTTTGTAGCTATAGTTAAGTCTTCCGTGCTTTGTCCATCTGTTGATTCTAAAAGTTGGAACTCAATTAACAGTGTTTAGCTTCCGTATCGTGACGTATAAACATCTTACAATGCAGAGCCGGTAGCCACTACAGTTATACTTCCTTTTTTGAATTCTGTTAATTACCTTTTGAAAAACAGCTTTTTTTTTAATACATTCACAGGATTATATGAAATATATGTTAGTTATAAATGATTCTAATACAATGACCACCCATGTACCTTTCACCCAAATCAGGAACCAGTAACCTATTGCCAGTAATGTGTATGTGCCCGTGTAATCCTCCCTGTCCCATTCCCCTGCTTCCCTGGACAAAAAGACAGTATTATTTTTTGTGTTTATCATTCCACTGCTTTAAAAAAAAACAACAATCATGCAATTATCATAGTATGTGTGCATACAATGTGTTGTTTCGTCACACTTGTTTATGAGCTCTATAAAAATGGCCTCATGTTTATGGTGCATTTTCCTTGGAATTCCGTTTTTCAGAAAACATTGTTTTTCCAAGATTCTTCCACATTGTATTGCTGTTAGAACTATTTGTTATGATTAGAAACTCTTAGAAACTCCAGGAAAAACTAAAACAGATCCAAGGAAGGAAACACAGTCTTGATGATCACTGGCTCTGCAAGAGTGACATTCCCAGGAGGTTCAGCAGCCCCCTCCTCCAGCACTGCCCCCTCCTTGTGTAGAACACCCTCAGAGTTACCCCACCCTATGGCCGAAGCAGCTAGGGAGTTTGTTCACGAACTCCCTCCCTGTCATTAGCTTGTGGGTCAGCTTCCAGATTCGGGCGTCCCCAAGCATGGCCGATTGTTTTAGGGATGGCACTTGTCCTGGCTGGGCCAAAGAGTGTTTGGGCTTGAGACTGAGAGGTCTCCTCTCTGACGGCCCAAGGTAGATAGCTTGGGTATAAGGGCCATGTTTCTTCCTCTGTGGACCGGAGGAAAGGAGAAGGTTGGTCTGCAGAGGAAGAGCAAGTCGTTCAAGGAGAAGCATGGCCAGAGTCAGAGTGCGAGGGCCTGAGAGTTTGTGCCCCCCCAAATCCATATGTTGGAAAACAACCCCCCAAGTTGATAGTATGAGGGCGTGAGCCTGTGGGAGGTGATTAGGTCATGAGGGTGGAGCCCTCACGAATGGGATTAGTGCCCTTATAAAACAGATCCCACAGAGCTCCCGATCCCCATGTGAAGGTACAGAGCAAAAAGTCTGCGACTTAGCAGTGGGGCCTCACCTGACCATGCTGACCGCGACGGCACCATGACCTTGGACCGCCAGTGCAGGAATTCCTGATTCCAACCGTCCCAGTGGCCCAGCTCCGCACATGACCTCAGGATTCATGATTAACTCCCCTTTTGCTTACATTAATCTAAGTTCTCTTCCATCCTTTGCAGCCACTGATATTCAAGGATGGCTGCCAAAAACCTCTGCGTTTTTGTCCCATCTCCATTTGCTAGAGAAAGAGCACAAAAACAATGAAAATGATAATTTAACAATAACAACCACCAACTTTCTGGGTGTGTACTGGGAACCGAAGAGTGCTTTTTATTCATTATCTCATCCAACACTCAAACCAAGTCTGAGACAAGTATTATTGCCTCTGCGTTACAGATGAGTAAACTGAGGCACAAAGAAGCTCTGTGTGACTCATCCAGGTTCGCAAGGCTGTTATGAGGAAAGCCCATCATTCACACCGCTGCCTTTTGAGCCCTAAAGCCTGTGCGCTTAAACTCACGCTTCATTGTCTCCACAAAGTAAGCCGACTCCGGTGGGGTTCAAATCTATACCCCACATTCGAAAGGCTTGCTCCTCATGAGAATTCCAGGGCCTAACTGAGGTCTGGAAGCCACTAGGATTGGGCTGCCACAGGCGACTCGGGTTTCTATTCCTGTAACTTAAAAGGGAGATTAGAAAAAATCTCAGGCTGCGTGACACCCACATACCCTGTCCTTATCCTATGTCCTCCCCCTTCTGCGGTTGGGCAAAAAAGGTAAAAAGAAAGAAGAGGGCAGGGAATGGCAGCTGTTGGCTCGGAGCGAGCAGTGGTGAGAGACAGCTGAAGGGGTGGGGGACGTAGTAAGAAGGGCGGTTACACCCCTGGAAACATGTGCAAGCGTTTTCCTGGGGACAAACTCCTCCTCCCTCCTCCTGCTCCGTCAGTGAGTGTTTGGGGTTGGTGTTAGGGCAGACAAATGGAAAGAGAAAAGGAGACTCTCCGAGACCATTGCTCTTAGGCGAAGGGAGGCGTCAGAGCCGCCTTTCGGAGCTGGGACCCGAGGAGCAGGGGGTTGAGGAGGAGCTGGAGCTGAAGCCGTGGGCCCCTCCCCTCTTGCCTGCCCCCCCTCCCTGGAAAATTCCATGGCAGTTAGGGGCCCTGTCCTGCTGAATGGGTTGCTCTTTGCCAGATCTCAGGCCCTGTGGTGGCAACTGCTCAGCCTGATGAAAATGTTTAGAAGATGAGGGATAAGTGAGCCTAGGAAGGAAAGGTGGAAATGGGGTGGAAGGTAGGAGGGGATAAAGAGGATGCCCAAAATGGGGACAGGGGACTTTAGGGGCGAGTTCCCTGGGTCAGGAGGAGAAAGCCATGAGCATTAGAGCCCTGGAAAGGAAGAGGAGGGTTGGAAAGGTAAATGGAGTTGTAATGAACTTGGGACAGGAAGAGGGGGTGCGAAACTTCTTCTCTGCCCCTGCCAGAAACAGGCAGCTGCCTGTGATGTACCCCTGGGACTCTTCTTTGCCCCACCGATGGATAATTAAATACACTTCGCAGTGGAGAGGGCAGGTGCTGGCCTCAGGGCTCAGCCTGATTGCCTTCATCCTGCTGCTGATCATGGCCTTCTCTACGAAATGGCTGTACCTCTCTTCAAGCCACCTCTACCAGCGCTGGCCCCCAGATGTTAGTAATAGAATCTACACATCGACTGCTATCATGTCCATGGGACTCCTGCAGATCTGCAGACCTGAGAAATGTCCCAACTCAGAGAATGGGAAAGGTGAGACCCGCTACCCCTGGCCTCCAGCCTACCTTGGTCTCTCCAATGACACCCCCGTATTCTTGTCCCTTTCTTCTGGGCATCCTCACTGTTTTGGCCCGTAAGGTGTCCTCCACTGGCACCAAGGATCATTTTTGCTCTCCCAGCCTGGCCAAATTGACTTGCCTGACCCAAATGGAAAGTGTTACTGCTTTGATAAGGCTTGCAGTCAAGTCTGTGCTTATAAAAGTGTCGTGAGGGGCCTGGACTCTTGGTGCATGTGAGTCAGTCATTAGTCACAAAGTTCACCGTTATCCCGGAAGAGAAGCCCCATCAAGGTGGCATTTCCTTTCTCTAGGCTTGCATATGCAGGGCTTTGGGAAGGGTCCCCAGAGCGCTCTCCCCCAGGCCCTGGGCGCAGCCACAGCTCTTCTTCTGGGCTTTTTAGGCTCTGCTTTTCTGGGCCGGCTCTGGGTCTCTTCATCTGGTTTCCCTGCGCTTTCCTTTCGGGCTTCTTGCAGCTGCTTCACTCCCCATCTTATCAATCTCGCATCCTGCTGTCCTCTCACTTCCCGGGGCCTCCTTTCTCAGATCTTGTGGCAACCAGACCTTTGGCCCCCACCCGCTGCCCATTTCCATTTCTTCATTCTTATTAACATTTTTTTAAAGTTACATATAGCTATTATTTTCTTCCATTATGAAAGTAATAGACTATTAAAAAAAAAGATTTTATTTATTTATTTTCAGAGAGAGGGGAAGGGAGGGGGGGAAGGGAGGGAGAAAGAGAGGGGGAGAAACATCGATGAGAGAGAGAAACATCCATCGGTTGCTCTCCCACGCCCCCAGCTGGGGACCTGGCATGTGCCCTGACGGGGAATGTATACCTAAAATAAATACAAATAAATATATACATATTTTTTATTTTATTTTTTACTTTTTAATTGAATTTATTGGGGTGACGTTGGTTAATGAAATTATATAGATGTTAGGTGTACAATTCAATTATTATTTATTTTTATTTTAATAAATATATACATATTTTTAAATTGGAATCATTCTACATGCCCTATGTTGCAAACTCCACTTTTTAACTGTGAGCATTTGCTCGTATCATTAAATAATTATTCTATAACATCACCTATGTTTAAAATTTATTTGATTAGCTTATGAACAGAGTCAAAACTCAAAAAAATATGGAAGATTACATAGTGAAGTGAGCCTCCAACCTCTGGCTTTCAGGCTGCCTCCCCAGTGTCCCCTTTATTGCTAGAGACACAATTCGGAGACAATCTTCTGTCATACCACCATTTTTAATGAATGCATAATAATCCAATGAATGGGTACACTGTAATTTATTTGACAAATCTCTCGTTGGACATATACATATCTCTTCAGAGAAGATCTATGTATATTTTGGTGCAGATCATGGATTATTTCCTTAATGTAAATTCCAAGAAGAAGCATCCGGGGTTTTTTGTTTTTGTACTGTGTCACTCACCAGAAACTGCTGCCCCCAAGCACTGTGTGAGAGCACCTCTTTTTTTTTCTGGATCCTTCCCTGTGTTAGGTGTCATCACTTTTGTTCTGATCTTTGCTAATTTAATAGATTTTTTTAAAAGTCACGTTTAATTTACAACTCTTTGTGTTGAGCTTCACGTCTGTATTGGACATTCATATTTCTTCTTTTGAGAATTGCAGTTCAGCTTCTCTGCCTATTTTTTTCTATTGAGGAATTTGTTTTTATATGGTTAGGATTATCAAACAATCTCCATCAAGAGCCATTGCCTGATTAATAAGTGAAAGTTGTATTTTATTGTTCTCTCAAATGCGCATTTCTTTGATTATTAACGGGCCTGAACGCGTTGTCATATTTGCTCATTTAATTCTATTTTGTCTATTGTCCATCCTTAGTTTATCCTGTTTTCCCCTTCTCCCCAGGCAGCTTTAAGCTGTGGACTAATCACACAGCCTTCGGAGTGGCCAAGATAACCTTCAGCCTGGCCCTCGCACTCGGCTTCATCTTCGCCGTTTGGTTGCACCTGCCATACATGCCTGGTCTTCAGAGGTTGCCCTTCTTTGGCTGGATTGGGACTATCATGAGCTTCTGTGAAGGTGCCCCCTAGCTCTGGGAAAGGTCCTTAGTTTCTGCTAACCCACATTAGGCACTTCTCCCTCTCCTTTTCTCTGGGAGTGAGGTGCGGGTTTTGTGGGCGGTGTCAGAACAGAACTGGTAGAACTGGTATTCGTTGACTGAAGATTGGTTTCCGTCATTTCCTGGTCACTGGAGAGGTGGAAGTGAGGGGTTGACTCCCATGAACCTCCGGGACTGTGTACTGTGTGTACACGGGTGGGAACTGTGGTTTCTGGCTGTAGCTCAGCAGATGAGGAAAAGTCCCTACAGCGTCCTTGGTGGGAGTGACATCTCTGCTTCTTGTCCCCTAGTCGCCTTCATTTTCGCCACCCTCTTGTTGTTTCCTGTTAACGTCTGGATCTTCGAGTTGAAGTGGAATTTATCCATCCCCATTGGATGGAGCTATTTCATTGGTTGGGTGGTGTTTGTCCTGTACGTCACCTGTGGTGAGTGGTCTGGAGGGGTCTGGGAAGGAGGGGACGTGAGTGGGTCAGGCAGAGAAAGTGTGGAGAGAGGGCGCGAGGCCGCGTGGACGGGTCTTCGGGGGCTGTGTTCTGGTCTCGCCCTGCTTGCCACTTTCCTTCAAACCTTGACTTTCATCTCCCCCATCCCCTTATCTTTTCCCAGCATTCCTCTGCTACTTCAACAATGAACATTTCTGGAGTCTTGAGTTTGAACCATCCCTCTAGCACCACCACATCCTGTAGCAGCAGCACCAGGGCAGCTTCTGCGAGTGAACAAAAACCCTCAAGTGTCTCTGTCACCCAGGAAGAAGTCCTCGGCCCTGAGCAAGAGAAGGGATCTCTGTAACCTTTTCTGAACTCCTGGCACCAAGTTCTGTCCATTCATCTGAATCGCCCTCCTCACTCTTCCCCACAACCCTTAAGTTGTTTGGCCCTCCTCTCTGCAAATAATTAGAAAGGGAGGATTCTAGGCCCCTTTTGCACTCCTCTTCCTTGTTCCTACTTTGCCAACAGTTTGGGTCATGTGGAATAAATTGTCCATCTCCTATTTATCATGTCTGGCAGTTGTTGAGACAAGTCAACTTGAAGAAAGGAGAGGAAGGGGGAAAGAACAAATTTGTTTTCGAGTTCTTTCTGTGTAGGAGCCTTTTAGTGCCCCTTGGTCCTCAAACCTGCCGACCTCCCCGATGGTCCACGTGCACACGAGCAAACACTTCTTAAGAGCTGAGCCCCTCCAAACTTTGTTTCCCCCATCTCAACATTTGGTAGTTAGTCGGTAGGGGGGAATGATCACTTATGAGTTTGTCAATATGATTATTCACAGTGAAGAGCTCAAGAACCAAATAGCCCTTGAGTAAGAGGCAGGTTAAACAACGAGAACACTATGGGGAGTATGGTTTTATCATGCGCCCTGGGCAGCAGTCTCACGCTCAGTCCGGCTCAGAGGACAGAACTCACAGAGCACCTGCCTGGATACCACCAGCTCCAGCTCCAGCTCTGTCTCCACCACCTCCTCCAACTTCACCTCCTCCACTGTCACCTCCACCTTCCCCTCCACTGTCCCCACCATCACCACCAACTTTAACTTTATGCCCTTTACCCCTCCCTCCCCGGCCCCGGCTGCTAGAGCTCCAGCTCCAGCTCTCTGAGGCCCAAGCCTCCTGTGTTTTCCACTCTGGAAATAAGACGGGACAAGAAGGGAAAATATTAGGGTTGGGCCCTAAGATCAAAAGACAAGTTGCACATGTGCATATAAACTCAGTCTCACAAACACATGGCAGCAGCCAGCTTGGACAGTGCTGGCAATGACTATAGGGACGTGGGCGTCTTGAACAGAAAGGCTGGCCTTCCAGGAGAGCACCTGTGACTGATCCTTATTGTGTGATATCTCTCTAGATGGAGTTGTGACGCCAGCCACCTAGAGGAGTGCAGCGATAAATTGCGAGTGGGTTGGATATGTTAATAGTACCTGTATTATTAGACTGGACCGTAGGACACTGCGGTGTTAGCGGTTAGATGTTGGCAATTTCATACGGTTCAACCTACTATATATGGCTGGTTTCTATTTGAGCTCCTTAAGATTCTTATTCTTACCATACCTGACCAGCAGTTGTGGAATTTCTAACCTAGCTCCAAGGAAATACCCTGAGCAATGAACCTCATGCATGCGCTTGAAAATGAGGTAGAATAGACATTCCACAAATCAATACTCACTGTTTCCCTTGTCTCCCTCCCCTGGGGTGGCTAGCGAGGTTTTATTGGAGGGCTCATTGAATCAGTCATCCTGCGAGAAGGGACACAAAACATAGGGATGTCATGACCTCTGTCTTAGACATATATATATATATATATATATATATATATATATATATATATATATTCCACCTGGAGAAAGGGACTGTGATTTGTGGTAGTCATAAACTCAAATGCCTACAGAGGCGAGGCAGGTAACATAAATAACTAAAGGGGACCGCTCTTCCAGTGTATATATAATTTAACATTTTTGATAAAGACCTAGCATATGAGCTATTTCTGGATAACAAGGTTCCCCAAGACTCAGCAGCTTAAAAGAATAAATATTTATTATTTCACACAGTGTCTAGGGTCAGGAATCCGGAAGCGGCTGAGCTGAATGACGCCTGCTCAGAGTCTCTAATGAGTTATACTAAAGACGTCGGCTGGGGGCTGCAGTCTTCTGAAAGCTCAAATGAGTCTGCAAGATCTGCTTCCAATATGATTCACCCATGTGGCCTCTGGCAGGAAGCCTCAGTTCCTTGCCACAGGACCCTTCACAGGCTCCTTGAGTGTTCAGAGCCAATTTTCCCTAGAGCAAGCGGTCTAAGTGATGAGGAGGAGGTGCCAGTGCCTTTTATGACCTAGCCTTGGAAGAAATACGCTGTCACTTCCATCGTGTTTCGGTTGTTAGGAACGAGTCACTAAGTCCATCCCCCACTTAAGGGGAGGAGCGATAAGCTCAAGGGGAATAATATCAAGAACTATTACAGTCTGCATCTGGCCACAAATTATTTACTTTCCTCCCACATGAAAAATACACTCATCTCTCCCAAGGGCCCCAACGTCTCATCTCATCTCATCGATAAGCGGAAAGTTCCGAATCTTTCTGTGTTGTAAACTGGGGAGTAAGACCCCTTATGGGGTCTTTAGGAATCTTCCATCAAGGCTGTAGAAATTACACTCAGAGAGGCATATGAAATTAGAGGACTCATTCGCAGGTCCTAGGAGAGGGAGGTCGGGCCTGCCCTGCGGGGGCCCCCAAGGGAGGAGCGCCGAGGCTGTGGGCTCAGCCAAGCAGGTAGGGAGCCAAGAGAGCAAAGACCCATGTGAAGGTGCTTTTCTGGGGTCGGGATGGAGTACACAAGCAAACGGCGTAAGGGGATTTTACTGGTGCGCTTGAATGTCAAGAGGTCACGGTCAGCAGATGGCAAGAAGGCAGCCTGTGGCAGGAACCGGTCTTATCCCTCTGGTGCGCCTGGCCACCTAGCAGGGTGTTCACAGCCTGCTGTGGGGGGTGTTGAAGTATCAGGAATACATGAAGTTTAAAAAATATGCAATACACTTGCCATCGGTTCGGGCCGAATTGTGTCTCCCCCACCCAAATTCATATGTCGAAGCCCTAATTCCCAGTGCTCCAGAACGTGACTGTATTTGCAGTGATTAAGTCAAAATGAGGCCATTAGGGTGGGCTCTAATCCAGTCTGACCGATGTCCTTTATGAGAAGGGGATATGAGGAATACAAAGAGACACCAGGGATGTGTGTGCACAGAGGAAAGGCCATGTAAGGACGCCGTGAAAAGGTGGCTATCTGTAAACCAAGCAGCGAGGTCTCAGAAGAAACCAAGCCTCTCTACACCTTGACCTTGGACTTCTAGCCTCCAGACCTGTGAGAAAATAAATTTCTGTTGCTTAAACCACCCAGTCTGTGGTATTTTGTATGACAGCCAGAGCAAACTAATATACCACCTGCATTAGACCCAGGTGCAAATGAGACTCTTCGGATATAATTTCTCAAGTACAGCTGCTCTCAGTCTGAATACCTGTGACCTAAAGAGAAGTCGTCATCCTCTGCACATCAGTACAATAGCAGGACAGTCAAAAGATAACCATTACAGACATACTGTTTAAAATGGGGGGAACAGAGAGGCACACAGGAGTCACCGGTGCACAGTAGCTCTCAAATCCAGCTGGGAAGATGGTGAAATTTCCTTCACTAGGGCTCAGCCTGATTTCTGTCCAGGAGTGAGTCTCCACGGATAATGTTTTTAAAGGTAAAATTAACATACCATAAAATTTACCATTTTTAAAGCACACAACGCAGTGGTTTAAAAATGGTATATTTACTAAATATACTGCGACCGTCAGCACCGTGCAATTTTCAGGACACTTTGATCATTCTAATCACTCCCCATTCCCTTTAACCTCTGGCAACTACTAATCTACTTCCTGTTTCACTGAATTTGCCTGTTGTGGGCACGTCATATAAATGGAATTATACAATGCGTGGCCTTTTGCGCCTGGCTTCTGTTGCTCGGCATAAGGTTTTCATGGTTCATTCACGTGGTAAAATGTATCACTGCTTCATTCCTTTTAATGGTTGAACAACATTACATTGTATAGATATGCCGTCTCTTGTGCACCTGTCTGTAAACTGATG
The DNA here is from genome assembly GCA_004026545.1 of Mormoops blainvillei. Taxonomy (NCBI): domain Eukaryota; kingdom Metazoa; phylum Chordata; class Mammalia; order Chiroptera; family Mormoopidae; genus Mormoops; species Mormoops blainvillei. Next base: position 3,192 of record PVJD01015337.1, on the reverse strand, counting down.
GACATTTTGGTTGTTTCCACATTTTGGCTATTATGAATAATGTCGCTATGAACAAGTTTTCATAGAAAAGTTTTCAGTCCTTTAGCGTATATACTAGGGGTGGAATTACTGGCTCACATGTTAACTCTGTGTTTAACCTTCTTGAGGAACCGCCAGGCTGTTTTTCAAAGCAACTGCCCCATTTTACACTCCCATTAGTAAGGCACGAGGATTCCGATTTCCCTACATCCTTGCCACACACGTTATTGCCCGTTTTTAATGCTATGTGTCTTAATAAACGTCGTATCTCAGTGTGGCTTTGATTTGCAACGTCCTGATGCATTTCCCCGAGATGCAACCGCATGCGCTTCTTGACAGTTTGTACATCCTCCATGGCTCTCCCCGCTGTGCTTTCGGTGCTGCCTTCTGAATCATCCTTCCTTTTCCATGAAAGGCAGCCTGTTTTCGCAGCTGTGCAGTTTTCTCAGCCTACTTCCTGCTAGTAGAATTTTGGAGTCCAAAGGGCTCTTTTCCTTTCGTACCATCTCTACTGTTTTCAGACTAAGCTGGTGGGGCTCTGCCGACATGATGCTGTTGCTTTGTCATCTCCCGTGAGTCTTACCGAGATTCACTCCATTAGAAAAAAGTGGCTCATGGACAGAAGAACAGGGCTATTAGTGCGCGAGCATCTTAGCTGGTTAGTTCTGGCTCAGTGTCTCTCCTGAGGCTGTGTTCAGAGCGTTGGCTGGAGTGGCACTCATCCGAAGGCTTCATTAGGGCTAGAGGATCTCCCTCCTAGAGGACTCATACACGTGACTGTTTGCTGGAGGCCTGAGTTTGTAGACATGTTGACAAAGGACTGTTCAAGAATTCTCATGACAAAGCTCGTGACATAGCCACCAGTATTTGGTCATTCTCATGACACAGCAACCAGGAGCAAGCAATCTATGTGGAAACCAAGGAGGACACTGAAATGACTTTTATGGTTAAGTACAGCTCACACTCACACTCAAGAGGAAGGTAATTAAACTCCATCTCTCTCTTTTTTTTTAACTTGTATTTATTGATTTTAGAGAGAGAGAGAGACAGAGAGAGAGAGAGAGAGAGAGAGGGAGAGAGAGAGATCAGTTTGTTGTTCCACTTATTTATGCATTCATTGGTTGGTTTTACGACATATGTGCTCTGGCTGGGGATCAAACCCGCAACCTTGGTGCATCGGGACAGTGCTCTAGCCAGCTGAGCCACCTGGCCAGGGCTAAACTCCATCTCTTGAAGGGGGAGCATTGACAAATTTGTGAACATATCACCATTACACTTGAGTACAAGAAATATTTTGCGACGAGGCAGCATGACTGGAAATGGCAAGTAACAAGGTTTGGTTTCAGTTCCTGCACATTGTCACTTCCCTGCTGGCTCATCTGGTTGACTTGGGGCAGCCGCTGTGCCACAGTTCTTCCAGTTCCTGCCAAATTCCCCTTCAGCTCCTCTAATTCCTGGGTGAATTTTATGTTCAACTCCATGATGAAAGGCACACGCTTCTCCTACAGGGTACTCCCGTCATCAAAGTTGGAGGCTTGGAAGCAGTGAGAGACCAACAAATGTATCAGTCCATCCTCAGGAGTTCTGGCTCAGCCTTGAAGATTCCAATTAATTTTTACTTGGATTTAAAAAAAAAATTGTTATTGTATTTCTCAGTCCTAAAGTTTCCATTTAGTGGTGCTATAAGTCTTCTATTTCTTTGCTGAGGCCTTCTATTTTTTCATTTGTTTCCAGCATGTTTGTAGTTGCTCACCGAAGCATTTTTCTGATGGCTGCTTTAATATCGTGGTATAAAATTCATACAGTATCTGTCCTTTGGTGTCTGCTTATTTCACTTGGCATAATGTCATCAAGGTTCATCCACAGTGTAGCATGTGTCAGAATTTAATTTTTCTTAAGGCTGAAAATACTCTGTCGTATGTCTATACCACATTTGGTTTATCCATTCATCAGTTGATGGATGCTGGGTCATTTCCACACTTTGGCTATTGTGAACAGCGCTGTTATGAACATCGGCGTATAAATCTCCTATGTGTAATTTTTAAGCCAAAGAGTCTGCTAGATTCAGTGGTAGCCGTTTATTTTAGTATGGTAGTCATTAATGCTGTTCACCAAATGTTTCCAGCTTCCTACCTTCTGGGAATATGCTAAGATTGCACCTTCTGACTCCTTTGTGTTTGGGTGGAGTCGTGTATCTGGTTCTGGCCAATGAATTGGGAGACATACTTCTACTTCCGGTCCTGAGCATTGAATTGCCTGTGTGAAATCCTCTAGGGGTTGCATTCCCTCTGCTACAGTAACCGGCAGCATTCAAGATAGTGGCTGACCTGTCGCCGTGGGTGCTGGAATGGGGAGGCATGGGGTCCAGGGGTTCACAGCTGATCACTCAGTGCTATGGACTGAAATGTGTCCCTGAATCCCCACCCCCAACCCCACGAATTCCTGTGCTGAAGCCCTAATTGTTGTGTTGGTTTTCGGAAGTAATTAAGGTTAAATGAGGTCATAAGACTGAGGTCCTGACCCAACAGGATTAGTGTCTTTGTAAGAAGAGACACCTGAGAGCTTGTTTTCTTCCTTTCTCTCTGTGCATATGCACCAAGGAAAGGCCCTCTGAGGGCAGAGAGAGAAGGCCGCTGTCATCAAGACAGTTCTCGCCAGAAACTCAATTGGCTGGCACCTTGATCTTGCATTTCTAGCCTCCAGAATTTTGAGATAAATAAATTTTTGTTGCTTAAGCCACCCAGTGAATGGAATTTTGTTATGGCAGCCCAAGCAGGCTAAGATACGTAGTGTGCGTGAGAATTTAACCTAGTTGTTACAAGCTACTATGATCTTAGGGTTCTTTATTACCTCAGCGTAACCGAGAGTATCCTTACTGACGTAATTCCTTTGGGAATTCCCTGATGGGAAAAGAGAAAGACAGTGAGCCTAAAGCTGTTCCGTCTTCCAAAGACAACTCCAATACTCACATAGCTGGGATTTAAGGACCTTAAGTTTGAATGACAACCAGCTAGCAAGGCTTGAAGAAGATGGTAATATTTTACAAGAGGTAACAATAAATCTATAAAGTTTGGATAGTTAAAGAAACTTATAAATAATCTTGACAGAAAAGAAATGGAAAGATTGTAATATCCAGCACAGGTATACATTTGACATTTCTGTTCTTTTTCCCCA
>PVJD01015336.1:0-25331 GCA_004026545.1 Mormoops blainvillei | reverse complement strand
TAGCATTGACACTTTTGCAAACTGCTTGTTCAAATCCTTCATTTTTCCCATTGACTTACATAGTTCTTTTCATATACTTGATATTAACCCTTCATTTGTCACACATGTTACATATGCTTTCTTCCACACTGTTATTTGTTTCAACTTAGTTTATAGTGCATTTATTGTGATGCAGAGGTTGTGTTTTTCATCTTGACGATGTCAAATGTATCAGGGTTTTCTTTTATGGTGTCTGTACTTTCTGCCTCAGTTGGTAACATCTTCCCTTCCCTCCCCTCCCCTCTCCACTTCTCTCTCAAATCAATAAATATGTACTTGGGTGAGGACTTTTTTTAAAAAGCCACATGGGCCTTATGCAGTTTTTCAAGGCTTGATCTTTGACTATCTTTACATTTCTTCTACAGATACTGGTTTATTCTGATTTTATGCTTTTTGACAAATTACTATAATTTGTGTTTTCCTAGAAAATTATCTATTCTATCTAGATTTTCCTATTTATTTACATAAAGTGCTATATGATATTCTCTTACATTTTTTAATAAAATTGTCTCTGTATCTGAAGTTATACTGCACCCTGTTTCTTATGATATTTATTAATTTCTTCACATTCTTTTCTCCTGACCAAAATTGCCATGATTTTGTGTATATTTTATTTTGGTCTTCCAACTATTCTGGGTTTTTTGCTTTTTTTTTTTTTCATTAATCATTACTCTCAGTATCAGGGGCTTTACTTTGGTTAGTAAATTCTGATTTTATTTTATTATTTTTAATATTTATTTTATTTATTTATTTATTTTTAGAGAGGGGAGAAGGGAGGGAGAAAGACAGAGAGAGAAACATCAGTGTGTGGTTGCCTCTCACACGCGCCTAACTGGGGACCTGGCCTGCAACCCAAGCATGTGCCCTGACTGAGAATCAAACCAGCGACCCTTTGCTTTGCAGTCCGGTGCTCAATCCCCTGAGCCGCACCAGCTGAGGGCAGGAAGGAGGGCAGTAAATTCTGATTTTAATACTCTGGATTCCATGAATATGATTTCTGCTTTTGGACTTCTCAGGATTTTCTCTTATTTTTTCAGTTTTTCTTTTTTAAGTATATTGTATTATGTTATTACAGTTGTCCCAATTTTACCCTCTTTGCCTCCCTCTGCCCGGTACTCCCCTCCCACCAGCATTCCCCTCCTTAGTTCATGTCCATGGGCTGTACATATAAGCTCTTTGGCTTCTCCATTTCCTATACTATTCTTAACCTCCCCATGTCTATTTTGTACCTACTCTTTATGCTTCTTATTCCCTGTACCTCTTCCCCCACTCTCCCTCTTCTCCCTCCCAACTGATAACCCTCCATGTGATCTCCACATCTGTGATTCTGCTCCCGTCCTGGTTCTTTGCTTAGTTTGTTTGTGTTCTTTTTTTTAGATTTAGTTGCTGATAGTTGTGAATTTGTTGCCTTTTTAATGTTCATAGTTTTGATCTTCTTTTTCTTAAATAAGTCCCTTTAACATTTCATGTACTAATGGCTTGGTGATGATGAACTCCTTTAGCTTTACCTTGTCTGGGAAGCACTTTTCTTTGTCTTCTAAATAACAGCTTTGCTGGATAGAGCAGTCTAGGTTGTAGATCCTTGCTTTTCATCATTTGAATACTTTTTGACAGTCCCTTCTTGCCTGCAACATTCTTTTGAGAAATCAGCTGATAGTCTCATGGTTACTCCTTTGTAGGTAACTCTCTGCTTTTCTCTTGCTGTTTTTAAGACTCTCCCTTTATCTTTAACTTTGGCATTTTAATTATGATGTGTCTTGGTGTGGTCCTCTTTGGGTCCAACTTGCTTGGGACTCCCTGTGCTTCCTGGACTTGTAAGTCTATTTCATTCACCAAATTAGGGAAGTTTTATTTCATTATTTTTTCAAATAAGCTTTCAATTTCTTGCTCTTCCACTTGTCCTTTTGGCATCCCTATGATTTGGATGTTGGCATGTTTGGAGATGCCTGAGAGTCTTCACATACTATCCTCATTTTTTTTTTAAATTCTTTTTTCTTCTTTCTGTTCTGGTTGAATGTTTATTTCTTCCTTATGTTCCAAATCATCGATGTGAAGTCCGGCTTCCTTCCCTTCACAGTTGGTTCCCTGTATATTTTTCTTTATTTCAGTTAGTGTAACCTTCATTTCTTCCTTTATGTTGTTGCCATAACCAATGAGTTCTTTCAGTATCTTGATCACCAGTGTTTTGAACTCTGCACCTGATAGGTTGACTATCTCCATTTTGTTTAGCTCTTTTTCTGGGGTTTTGTTCTGTTCTTTCATTTGGGCCATATTTCTTTGTCTCCTCAATTTGGCAGTCTCCCTGTATTTGTTTCTTTGTATTAGGTAGAGCTGCTTTGACTCCCTGTAAAAGGCACCTGTAAATTGTGTGGGATGGAGCCTTAGGTAATCACCAGGGTGGGGCAACCCAATTCACCACTTTGTGGCTCTATGTGGGGGGAGGGCTCAGAGAGAGGACTGTGCCACTGCCTGGTTTCTGGGGTTTTGCCCAGCACTCTCCCCATTTCCAGTCACTTCACCTACCCCTTGTGTGCAACTGGTGCCCTTCCAGCTGTTGGCCTGGTGTTGAATCTGAGAGTGCGTGGGTTTGCATATGTTTTAAGATAGTGCAGGCCCTTTAAGCGAAGTTTCCAGAAAATCCAGCAGTTTCTTCTGCTACCCCAACTGCCACTGGTTCTTATAGCCAGAAGTTATAGGGATTTATCTTTACCCAGCACTGGAACCTGGGCTGTGCAGTCTGGCCTGGGGCTGGGATCGCTCACTCCCAAGGTGTCCCTCCTGATTTTTATGCACCACACATGAATGTGGGGTCACCGCTGCCACCTCTCCATGCCATACTGTGTCACCTTGCCTCTCTGCCCCATCTCTGCCCCATCTCTGTTTCTCCACACCTCCTACCCGTCTGGATGAATGTGACTTCTTTAAATCCTTGGTTGTCAGACTTCCATACAGTTTGATTTTCTGACAGTTCTGGGGTGTTATTTGTTTTGAGAGTTAGTTGTAATTCTTTTTGTAGTTTCACGAGGAGGCAAAGTATGTCTACCTACACCTCTGTCTTGACCAGACTCAGGATTTTCTTTGTAATCAAACACATAGTTGGTTTTCAATAATGTTCTATATACATCTGAGAATAATCTGTATTTGCAGTTAGTGATATACTGTGTATCTGTTAGGTCAAGCTCATGACTCGTTTCATTCAAATCCTCTATATTCTTACTTATTGTCTCCTTGGTCTGTCAATTCCTAACAGGTGTACAATAAGTCTCTTGCACTGTAATACTGTCAGTTTATTTTTGGACTTCTGTCATTTTTTTGCCACACATATTATGAAGCTATGTTTGGCACAAGTGTTTATGTCTGTTGTAACTTCTTCAGGCTTGTGTCTTATTTATAGAAATATTCATATTTGTCCCTTTGGAAGCCTTCTGCTTTGTTTTCTATTTTACATGATAATAGTATTGTTCTACCTGCTTTTGTTCTTTTAGCATTTTCTTGGAATTTTTTTTTTATCCATTTACTTTGACCCTTCTCATGATTTGTTTTGTAATAAGGCCCTGAGTTTGTTGCAGGTAGCAATGTGCCAAGCTTCAAAACTACATTTCCCAGCCTCCTTTGGAGACAGGAGTACCCAAAGAAATGAGTATGGTAGTTACTGGGAAGGCATTGGATTCTGGAAAGTTCTTTACAGTCAGCTGAATCACTGGGAGCTGTTCCCTTTCGGTCCTCTTCTGCCCCTTTCTTTTTCTCCCAACCTAGAACACATATATGGTGGCTGGAGCTGCAGCAACTATCTTGGTACAGTAAGGAATATGCTAATAGAGTCATAAAGAACTTTCTTTTGAAATCTTTGAGCAACTAATTAAAGCCAGCAACCGCCTACTCTCAAATATTTCAATACATGACAAAAATAAATTCTTTGTGTTTAAACAACCCTAGTTGCATGTCTTATTCCATCCAACATGGTTCCTATGTGCCAAGGCCTGTGGAGGAAACCAGTATTATCAATATTTTGTGTGTCCTTCTAGAGATATTCTTTTTATTTTTATTATTCTAGGTATATTTTACTTTTTATCACGGAAATTCCCAGACATACATAAAACAGGAAATAGTATAATTAGCCTCCATGCACCCATGGCCCAGCTTCAGCCACTATCTGCCAATCGTCTGTGCATGTACATGCACACACACATTCTTGTTTTAAACAAATGCCAGCATACTATTAACAACATATGCTGGGGATGGTTCCATAACAGTACATAGTTTCCTCATTCTCTTTAATGACTATCTAGTATTCTTTTATCATTTCACACATATGCAAATATATCTGTAGAATCAGTTCCTAGATGAGGAATTGCTGAGGCAAGAGGTACCATATTTTGCCATGTATAATGCACAGCCATGTTTTTGGCCCAAACTTTTAGGGGAAAAAAATATCTCATTTTAATTTAATTTCTTATTTATTTATATTTGGATACTTGTTTTTTGTTATTATAAAGGAACTATAGCAAATATTTTTAAACATATCATGGTACAAGAAATTTTATGTAACAGATAATTACAAAACACAAGAATAAATACAAGATATTTCAGGCACTACCCATGTATAATGTGCATCTGTATTTTCCCCTCAAAACTTTGGGCAAAAAAGTGCACATTATACATGGCAAAACATGGTATATACATTTGTAATTTTGATAGATGTCGCCAAATTACCTGCATTGAAGTTGTGCCAGCTCCAGCTCCCATCAGCCACGTAAGAGAGTGCCTGTTTACCCACACCTTGACCGCCATAGCATGATAGCAAACTTCTCTACTTTTGCCAATCCGATAAATTGAAAAAAAGACGTCTCACTGTAGTTTACATTTATCATATTTAGAAGTCATTTGTATTTCATTCCTGTGAACTGTACTCATTGTAGCTTTTGCCCATTTTTCTATTGAGTTTTTGGCATTTTTATTACTGTTTTGTAAGACCTACTTACATAATAGGAAAATTCGCCTCCTGTCTCTGATAAGGGTTGCAAATAATTTTTCCAATTTATTTTTTTGCTTGGACTTTGGTAATGGTAATTTTTGTATTAAAGAAACTGTTTTCACCCTGGCTGGTGTGGTTCAGTGGATTGAGCACTGGCCTGTGAACCAAAGGGTCGCCAGTTCGATTCCCAGTCAGGGCACAAACCTGGGTTGCGGGCCAGGCCCCCAGTTGGGGGTATGCAAGAGATAGCCACACATTGATGTTTCGCTCCCTCTCTCCCTCCCTTCTCCTCTGTCTAAAAATAAATAAATAAACAAATATCTTGAAAAAAAAAGAAAGTGCTTTTATGTATTGAATAAATCAAGCTTTTCTTTTTTGGCTTCTGAGATCTAAGCCATACTTAAAAAGATCTTCCCTCCTCCAACATTACATTTTAAATCTACTATGGTTGCTTCTAGTATTTTTATTGTTTCATTTTTGTAATCTTTAAATCTGATCCATCAGAAATTTAGTTTGTTGTATATTGTGAGGTCAATACTCAACTTTATATTTTTCCCAGATATCCCCCTAGGTGTCCCAGCACCATTTATTGAGTAATCCATTTTTCCTCCAGTGAACTGAAGTAATATTTTAATCATCTATTAAATTTTTCTTTGTATTTGGGTGTATTCTAGACTTTCTATTTTTTCTATTGTTCTGACATTCTATTAATACATCAGTACAACACTGATTTTTTTATTATTATACCATTATTATAACTTAATATCTGATAGGACTAGTGTACCTTTCATTAGTTTTTCTTTAAGAATATTTCTGGTTTTTTTAAGTTTTTGGTTTTCAGATTAATATTAGAATCATCTTGACAAGTTCCCCAAAAATTCTATCATTGTATTTTGAGATTGTATTTAATTGATAGATTGATGTAGGGAGATTTTGCATCTTTACAAAGTTTTCCTGTGTGAAGACATGGCAGACCCTTGCATTCATTCAAGCCTATTTTATGCCCCCGAGGAACATTTTAAAGTTTTTTTACATAGATCTTGCACATTTTTTGTTAAGTTTATTTCTAGATATTTTATCGTTTTTTGTTTAATGGAGTCTTTTATTATGTCTTCTAACTTGTCATTTGTCTAAATTATTTTGTACCCAGACAATTTACTGTATTCTCCTTATTCCTTATAACATTTTTAAAGGTAGATCTTTATTTGGATTTTCCAGATATGGAGGCATATCATCTGCAAGAAACTATCATTTTAATTCTGCTTTCTAATGTTTTAAACTTTCCAATTATGATGTACAGCACAGATGCAGAGAAGGGTGTAAATCATATACGTTTCACTTGCATTTTCTGCACTTTATATAAAGTGAATGTGCTCTTGTAACTACCCCCAGGCCAAGAACTAGAGCGTCTTTTTCTTGTTATTTTCTTTCTTCTATCTTCTAGTAACAAGAACATTTTCAGTCATGTATGTTTCCTTTCTATTCTCCAAATCTCGTATTAGAATCTCTCTGGTGACCCACCCTAACCAAAACCTATAGGAAAGAGAATTCTGGGAAGTGCAGTTCAGGTTAGCCACGTTGACAGATTACAAAGTCACCCCAATTGTTTTATTTAACTCTCCTCAAATTACTTAGTTTGCATGTACCATCTGTTTCCTGTCAGGCTACTGACTGATTCAGATGTATATTTTTTTTAATCATTCAATAAAGTGTTTTCCAGTATTCATCATGCTATTGTCTTTGAACCATGGGTTATTTAAATGTATATTTCATCATTTCTAAAGGTGGAGATTTTTCCAGGTATCTTTTCGGCAGGAGTGTCAGTGCCCTCCTGCCAAAGCACCCCCAGGAACACATTTGTAGGTGAACAAGTTGGGCCTAATACCTGTGGAACTGCAGGTCATCTCAGACAGGGTATATTAGAAAGAACCTATTTTAAGATTTGGGCTTTGGTTGGGTGATATTGGGAAGAGTCCAAAGAAGCAAGGGTTTGCTATAGATGCTGTCAGAAAGCAAGGGTAATTCCTTGAATGAAGATCACAATACATCTTCTCTATAGAGAGGGCAGACGACTGCCAGGGTACAGCTGTGGCTGGGAAAACAGCAAGAAAAAATGTTTGGTACTTGCGGGTTACACACTGACCTTGGTTTTATCTGTGCTTAGAAAAAACCATGAAGTGGCCTTGCTTTGATTCATTTTATCATGGTCTCAAAGTAACCTTTTCTGGTGTTGGTATTCTGTGAGACTGCTTATGCCCAGTAAGAGAACAACATGGCCTAGCTGTGAGTGCCAGGCCAGCTTGCAGATGCCAGGGGTTGCTGTTTTGTTCTTTTTTATCCTTTCTCATGGGCTTCTAGCTTAATTACACTGTGGTCAGAGATCATGCTCTGAATAATTTCGATCCCTTGAAACCTGTTAAGACTTATTTTAGGGTCTAGTATGTGGTCAGTTTTTATGAAAGTTCCATGTGTGCCCAAAAGAATGTGCAGTCTGTAGTCGGTGTTCTATACACGTCCATTAGATCAAACTGCCAATGGTTCGAATCTATATCCTCACTGATTTTTTTATCTGCTTGATTGGCCAAGTACTGAGAAAGGTGTGTTAAAGTTTCCCAACTCCACATATGAATTAGTCTTGCTAAAAAATTTTTCTAATCCAAATCTCATCAGCCGTTTGGATTCAACTACCAATTTACAGGAAATATAAAGTTCGGAGGAACTTGTTAAACTACCCCACCGGGATGCAACCATCAACATCCAGACTGTGGGAACTCTACAGTACAAACAACACAGTTTTCTCAACAAATAAATTGCAAGGGGAAAAACAGATAGAGGGAGAACCTAAAGATGCAAAAATACTTAAAAACATGTCATTCTAAGTATGGACTTCAATTGGTTCCTAACTCAAACAATAAAGAAAAAATGTGACAATGGAGAATTCAAACACTGACTGGATATTTCTTGGTAGTAAAGAATTATTGCCAATTTTTTGTGTGATAATGACATCGTAGTTATGTTAATAAAGAAACTGTCTTTTAGAGAAACATACTTAAATTTTATGGGAGTGACGGCCCATCATTTTTGCTATGTCAAAATATTTTGTAATTTTTTTTTATTTGGAAATAATTTGAAACTTACAGAAAAGTAACAAGAGTAGTACAAAAACCACCCATATATACTTAAACCAGATTCAACTATTATTAATGTTTTGCCTCATTTACTTTATCATTCTCATCCTCTCTATCTTTGCTGCTGAAAGCAAGAGTCTTCTCTTCTCCCCCATTTATTTGTCTCTTTATTATTTTTTGGACTTACACATTTCCATTTTTCATTGGTTTATAATTCATTACTGTCCTTACTTATTTGGTGCTCAGATTGTTCCAGATTTGGCCAGTATAAGCTCATTAAGGTAGCTCTGCGTCCTTTTGATATGCCACCATCATTTTCTGAGCACTTCTTACTTCCTGCCTCAGTTCTGAAATCAGCCATTTCTCCGAGGAGCCCTGGTTTCTTTTAGTGAGGAATGACATTATTGACCAAGATCTGGGTGCTGGGTGCGCGTGTTGTTACTGGGATTTGCCAGTGGAAGGAGCTAAGAAATACATGCATGTACTTGGATGTATTTATACATACATATTTACACACATACACCCATGTGTACGCATGCCTGCGTACACACCTATACCTTCTTTCCACCTCCATCCCCACAGACTTCTTTCTTGTTTCCTCCATCCCATATTTGTGCCTCCCTGACAAAACTTTTTCTCATTTACCCAGCTCTATCATACATCAAAGATAGTTTCAAAATTGCTTCACACCTCCCACTACCAAAAAGAAACCTAAGAGCTTGGGGTCTCTTGGCAGTCCCCTTGCCCCTGCAACCTTGCCCAAGAATGCAGACAGACAGTCAAATAAACTTAAAAATAATTTTTTGAAAAAGTGTTTATGAGTTCCTTGGTGTTTTCTTTCCTCCTTGGTGTGGTTATGGTATTCAGTTGACATACAATTAAGTTCATTTGCTTTCAGTTTTAGGTTTTTCCCCTTCCCATTCTTATTGATTTTATTTTCTGAATATGAAGAACACTAATATGATCGCAAGAGTCAAAACTAATAAAGAGTCATACTCAGGGAAGTACAGCTCCCTCCCGTACCCCTTCTGCTCCATATTCCCACCCTTTGTAAGCAACCAACTTCTTTGTTTTCTGGGTTATCCTTCTTCTTTTCTTTTTGTAATGATTAGCAGATGTGTGTATATCTTCTTATTTCCCTTCTTCATTACTCAAAAGCACCACACATGTACTTTCTTTGCACTTTGCTTTTTTCACTTAATAACTTCTGTAAGTCATGCTACATCAGCTCACAGAGCGCTTCCTTGCTCTTTTTTACAGCTACATAATACTCTATGGTTTTTAATTTTGATGTAGTTAGATATATCTTTGCCTTTGTGCTTTTTATACCTTATTTAAGAAAGTTGCAGGAAGTTTCCTACTACAAGGTCACTTGTCTTGTATATTATTTTAATGGCATTGAATTTTGTTTTCACATTTATATCTTTAACTCCTCTGGAAATGATTTTTGTCCTATTAGAGTGTACAATCCTTATATCCTTCACTTAAATTTGATAATTATCTCCACAAGGTGTTGCACATATTTTGTTGGTTTTACTCCCAGATACCTTTTCATTGTTATTGTTCTTGTGAATTATATCTCCTTTGTCTCTATCTCATTTTCTATTTGGTGATTGATAGTATATGGGAATACTAATGATTTATATATGCTGATTATTTATCTGGCTACCTTGGTGTATCTTTTATGAATTTTAATAAATTGTTCATTGGTTCTCTTCTCTCTTTTGTGATATAGAATCTATAATCCAATAATCTTCAACTGCTGATCATTCAGTCTTTTTTATAATTTCCATCCTTCTCATTTCTTTTTTCTTTTGTCTTTTTTTTTTTTTTTGTATTGGCTAGTCATTCCAATGAAAGGCCAACAGTGGCGGAAGTAACAGGCAGAGAGCGTGTATCCTGCATCAATTCTGATGGCTGTTAAAGGGGTTTTGGTAGTTAATCTTCATTAGGTTATAGAAGTTGTCTTCTAGTCTTCGTTTAATAAGAATTTTCACAGATACAGATGTTGATTTATTTCTAATCTTTTTTCTGGATCTATTGAGATGGTAATAAGATTTTTCTCTGTGAATCTGTTATGTAGTAAATAACAATGAGAGATTTTTCTGATGCTGAACCATCCTTGTACTCATGGATACATCTTACTTAGTGGTAACGTGTGTGTACGGGTTTAATATATCATTGGATTCATGTTTTCATAACTACTTTTTTGGAATATAGGTCATATACCAAAACATTTACTCTTTTAAAGTGTACACACTGGTGGTTTTAGTTGCTAAATTCAATTGCAAATATTTTCTTTAGGATTTTTAAACTATAACTTTCTTTTACTATACTTGTTTAGTTTTTATGGTAGCCTAGATTCATAAAAATAAACTTGGTATATTTTCCTCCTTTTCTAATAGTTTAACCAGTTCATATAAGTTAGGAGTTATCTAATCCTTGAAATCTTGGTAAAAAAAAATTTTTTTTTAATGCCTGGAGCCTCCCTTTTTTTTCTGGGAAATTTCTGAATACTGCTGTAAGATCTTTAATTGTGACTTTTAAATTCAGACTTTCTGTTTCTTCTTGAGTCAATTTTGGTAACTTATTTATAGTTTTCTATATTTTTATGTCCTCTAGATTTAAGATACATTATCATAGTTTGTTCATAGTATTTTTTATGATTTAAAGAAATCCCTACTATACCTGTTGTCACATATCATTTTGCATTCCGACTATTGTTTGCCCCCCTTTTTTTTGTTTGATCACTTTTGTTCAAAGTTTGCATAGTTCACTAGTTTTTCTAAATAATCAGCTTCTGGTGGTAATTATTTGTTTTCTGTGTTACTTCATTATTTCCGTTTGCTATTTCATTAATTTCTGCACTTTTCTTTATGATTTATTTCATCTAAGAGATAAGGAGGTGGAAAAGAGGAACTTCAGGCGTCAAGCCAGGGTGACTGAAAGGACGTGACACTGATAGGAGGGACATAATCTGGAGTGTGCACAGAGCCCTTTCAAGACCAAAGAGAAGCCTGAATTTCATGTTGAAGTAGACATTGCTTAACGCATACTAATCCAAAAGAAGCAGGAAAAGCAACTAAAATGGGAAACAAGGCATTTATGACAGGCTCCCACCCCACTTGTCTGAACCCTTGGGTAGTTCCCAATGGACTGATCTATCTGCCAACTTCATTCCTTTGAGACGATTGCAATGGCCTTTCCCTCCACATTCTGTGATTCTGAGGTCACTGAATCCCAGCTGGGGCAGGAACTTTGCAATCCTTCCCTGTTCCCAAATAAGCATAATTAAATCCTAGGTGCATGGGACTCAGCATTATAGGAATTAAATCTTCTAGACCTGCTCCCCAGTTCTCATATTCCATTCAGATTGTGCTACTACTCACCCAGGGTCCATGTGACCAAGGCCAGTGGACTGTGGTGGCCCCTCAAAAGATGTCTATATACTAACCCCTGGAACCTGTGAATGTGACCTTATATGGCAAAAGGTACTTTGCAGTAGCGATCAAGTTAAGGACCTTGAGATAAGTAGATGATCCTAGATTATCTGGGTGGGCTCTGACTGCCACTATGTCCATATACTTGTAAGAGGGTGATTTGAAAGACAAAAGTGAGAGGGTAATGTGATGAAAGCAGAGAAATTTGAAGATGCTTTGCTGCTGGCTTTGATGGTAGAGGAAGGGCCGAGGAGCCAAGGAACGCAGCTCTAGAAGCTGAAAAAGGCCAGAAAATGGATTCTCCCCTAGAGCCTCCAGAGAGAGCATAACCTTGCTGATACCTTGATTTTGGCCCAGTGAAACTGACCTCAGACTTCTGACTCCCTTAATTATATAAGCTCCAGGGCCTCACTTGTGCAGGCTCCTTCTTAAGTCCTGGGGTGGGGGGGGCTAACAGTATTGTATTTGTAATTTTTATATTCTTTTTCTTCAAGAGAGCCCCATAAAACATGAATTCACCTATGCCCATGCCTAAACCACCCACTGGCAAATGAATGAGACCCCCCACAAGCAGGTCACTGTGACCGGCAGAATTCCAAAATGGCTCTGACAAAGACTCTCTCCTTCACCAAACTCTATCCAGGTTCCTCCAAGCCCTCTTCTCAACTAGGTTTAAACCTTGGCCTATAAAGACTTGAACAAAATACTAAGAAACATTCTAATAGCTCAAGTCTACATCCTTAGGACGATACTAGTCCCCTTGAAGTGCCTATCTGGGAAAATGCAAGGCTAACAAAGAACTGACTGTTGCAGCCAATACCTGAGGACAAGACCGCTGTCTCCCAGCCTCTGTGGGAGGATAGGAGCCACACTTCCAAAAGTGCCAGTTAGCAAACCCAGGCAGGTTTCACATGGAGTATCCTCCCCCGTCCTCCTTTTTGTAATTTTTTACTGCCCTGACTCAATTGACATGGGCTCACCGCCTTCCCTACTCTCTTATTCTCCCTTTAAAATACCCAGGTACTCTGTATAAATTGGTATTGTGTTGAGTTCACACTGGACTCTTTCCCCCATTGCAATAGTATACTACTGAATAACATCTGTCTTTGCCACTTTAACTAGGGTTCAGCTTTGGATTTCTTTAACATCTCCCAAATTGCTGCCCCCTGTGGTATACTACCTGCATTATGCCCCAGCCCACAAATCTGATGAGCCCGTGACAGGGTCATTTTCTATGGCATGGGCGACTTTAAGAAAGAGACATTATCCTCAGTGGGCCTGACCTACTCCAAGGAGTCCTTTAAATATGTCTAGAGGCCAGAGACAGGGTAGTCAGAAATTCAGGGCATGAAAATGATTCAAAAAGAGGGAAATTCTCCTGCTGGGTTTGAAGATGGAGGGGGACACGTAGCAATAAATGTGGGTGACATCTGGGAGCTGAGAGCAGCCCCTGGCTGACAGGCAGCAAGGAAACAGAGACCTTGTTCCTATAGCCACAGGAGCTGAACCTGGCCAATGACCTTAAGGAGCCTTCAGAGCGGAAGGCAGCCTAGCAACAGCTGTAAGACCATGAGCAGAGGACCTGGTTATGTTATGCCTGGAGCTTCCCACCAATAAAACTGCGAGCTAATAAATGTGTGCAGTAATCTGGCACCCAGCAATAGCTGACTAATCTACTTACCCATCATAATTTGGGCCCTAGCTGGAGACAGATGAGCACATGGCTGCAGCAGGCTAACACCCGAAAGATGGTGCTCTGCTCCTCCTCTTCCTGCAGATTCCAACACAAATGTCACCTCAGGATCTATCCTCTGCCCCCTCTCCTCCTAGAGGTGGCCTCCTGGGAGGTGACCCTGGCCTGAATCATGGGACTCTCTAAGTTAGAACACATGTTTCCATCAGCTCTCAGGGCACCTGACATTTTCTTACAGAGCACTTTTCATCATTTATAACCATACATGTAATAACCTTTCAATGTCTAGACTGTGACATCAAGTGCCTGGCACACAGTTGGTGCTCAATAAATGGAATGAATGAGCAGCCACATGGGAGGCAGGGGCTTCAAGTCAGGGAATAGCCCTGGAATCCCAGGAAGTGAAGAAAGGGAGCCTAGAAAGGGCTGGGAAAGGCGATGGGGACAGAGACTAACACTCTCCCTCATCAAGGTCACAGGAGTGCAGAGGAGCAAGGCTGGGTGCGAGGAAAGAAGGAGAAGGTGTGGGCCCATAGAGGGCACTTGGGCATAAGTGGTTGGGGGTGGGGACAGGCCAAGGGTTTGCCCATGAGAGCAGAGGACGAAGGCACGGGTGAGGCACAAACAACGGGGACACTCAAGATGGGTGTGACCGATGGCGCGAGCCTAGAAGGGTCAGATTTTACACACGTGTAGAGTAGTGCAGATACAGGAAATGACACTGTAGGGCAAAGAGGATGCCAGCCCCTTCTGTCCCTGTGGTACATGGAGCAAGAGGAAGAGTTCTGGGTGGCAGCCCCTAGAGATATCCATGCCTCAACTGAGGCAAGAGGCGGAGGAAAAGGAGGTGCAAGCACCAAGGGCAGTGGCACAGGGGGGAGCAGGCAGAGGACAGCTGGCCAGAGAGTTGGCATCTTAGTGTGGTCCAGCAAAAGTTGGGAGATGAATCTGGTGAGGTCAACAGCAACCAATTTTTCCAAATGGACCACTGTGGTCACTGGTAGCCCACTCATGGGGTTCTAGGTGGAAAGAGTGTGGTCTGCAGGGAGCTTTCCCTTTCCTTTGCCAGACTCTGAGCTCCATGTCTATAGACCCAAACCCCTAGTCCAGGTTAGCCAGAGCGAGTGCTCCATGAACGCCAGTGTTCTGGAGCAACATCTATTGTTTGCAGGCAAAGGTATAGGAACTGGGATGCCTCGAGAAACCACAAATTCTCTGCCTTTGTGGAGCCTGTGGTCATGAAAGGGAAATGGGCATCTCACCTAAAAAGAAGCAAGGTCATGAGGTAATGATGCTGGTGACAGGAGCTCTGTGCAGAGCATGACTCTTGTCACAAAATTCAACACAACAGAGCCACTCCCTTGTGGCACCATCTTGGCCACACCAATCACCAATGCGAGCCTTGGCTTCCTAACAACCTCAGCGGTTTCGGGCATGGGTGCCACACAAGGCCTTGGCATATGCATTGCATTTCTGTGGAATGTTTTCCTGCCCCCCACTGCTCAACCTACAGGTTTCAGATTCAAGGTTTTACTCAGAGCCCCTTACCTGAGCATCACCCCATTAAACTCTATCCTGTTTGTTCACTTTGGAGCACTTCTGCCAGTGAATTGTTTTCTAACATGTGAGCGGAATCTTCCATTAACATCTGCCTCTCGCGTACATACTGGGCATCAACACCAGTGGGGAGAATAAGTGAAGGGAGCGGTAGTGGAGATGAAATAAGGTGAGCTGTGGAAAAGTGCCCAGCATGGTATCTACAACAAAGTGATTTTGACATTTCTTCAAACCGTGAGGTCTGAACAGAATGTAAGTTTCGGAAAGTTGGTAACCAAAGCAGTGGAATTGAGAGCGTTTCCTGGCAGGCTGGCTTTAACCGCTTGACCATGTGGCCATGGAGGTGGCCCCCAGCCCTTCCTGGGAGACCCTGGCCTAAGTAACGGGACTCTCTAAGTTAGAACACATTTCCATCAGCCGAACTGCCGATCGAGGACAGATCTTGTCACCAATTGCTGCCCTCCCAGCCCCTGCCCTTGGAGCTGCACTCACTGACTGAGGGCCAGTTCTCAACCTCGAGTCATCAGGGTTCTGAACTAGAAGCCACCAAGGCAGGGCTTCTAGAAATAGCATCTTCAGGTGGAAAGGGGTCAGCCAGGTTCTGGGGAGGCTCTCAGGCCAGTGGATAAGACAAAGGTGGTCCGTGAAGTCTCAGGCAGTAACCCCTGGAGAGGGTGCCTGAGGCAGGAGGGGCTGTTGGTCTGAAAGGCTCAAAGTCTGGGGCCTTAAACATTAGGAGAAGCAAGGGCAGCCAGTTGGGGGTGCTGGCATGTTGGACTGTTTGATTCTTTTGACAAGATATGTCAGCTAGTTTCTCTGGGCCACCTTTTTTCTGGTTGGGGCACTCAGGGACATAAATAGAAGGCAGTCGCATTTCTCACTATTTTTCTGCCCCTGTGAGCCCCTCAGAGGCCCCATCACCTGCCCTTCCCTGGGAAGGGGGCTTGAAACTGGCTTTCAAGGCCTCAAGCAGGACCCAGGACCTCAGAAGCCCCTAGGAGGCCCCTCTCATAGTCCCTCTTTCCTCGGCGCTGCAGCATGGGGGCCATGTTACCCTCTACATTTTACTTAATCTTCAGGCAGTGTGGTTTTGAGGAACATGTCATGCTTTAAGCACCAGAGAAACAACTGCCCTCCAACCACACATCCTAACGACTCAAGGCCAGGGGAAGGACCACCCTGACCCCTGTGTGTTGTCCTTGGCATGCATTTTTGAGGGGTCACTAACTCAACATGGTTGCCTGAGCATTCTCATTAGCCATGATAGATGAAGGGAGCTTCCCGGGAACTGGTGTTAAACCTCACCTTTCCTTTTGTCCTGGTAGTCTTTAAAAAGAAATGTCCCTGCTGGGGAACCCCATTACCCAAGTTCAAACACCTGGAGCCACCTTGGGACAGACACCAGAAGTGACATGGAATTGCCATCCTGAGTTCTGACATCAACAACAACAGCAAGAATGTGTGAAGGAAGTCTGATCCCTCTCCCCACGAGACCCTCTAATACACAACACAGTTGCACACATCAACCCCAGTCCCTGAGCTCTTCCCTCACATGGGAGGGCTCATGCTCAGGGAGCCCTCTCTGGTGCACTCTCTTGCCTGTGCTCCCTTTCTGCCCTTTTCCACCTGGGGCCAACAGTGGGGCTTCCTCACTGGGTGGGGGGAGGGCGGGGGATTGGGGTAAATCCAGACCAGGCCATTCTAGGCTCTATTAGCCTTCACAAAAACCTCACCCACAAGCCTTCGGATTTCCCTGTCTCCTCCTCCTTTCTCTCATCCAAGCAAGTGGCCTTGGAGAAGGGGGGTAAACCCACACTGTGCTCAGACACACAGACTGCATAATGGCCCCAGGCCCATGCTTACCAAAACATAAGGGACACTGCCACTTCTCCGAGTTTAGGTGCCAGAGAGGAGAGGAATGTGCTAGGGGGTGACTGACAATTGATCTTGGGGCATAAAATTAGGAACATGATCAAATTTTAAGCTACATGATTTTGTTCTAGAACCACAGTTCTTCAGAATTCTTCTAGACCCACAAAGGGAAGGCGCCTGGTTTGGTCTCACAGTGAGCTGGTGACAGAGTTCATCAAATCCTTAGCTTGACTTGGAGCGGCACAGGGCTTGTTTACAAAAGACAAGGTGACTCAGATGGATTTGCAGACTGAAACTAAACCCCTGAAGCTAGGTCAGGTAGAATGGCTCCTGTTATGACACATTGGTTTACCAGGGGCACCATCTGCCTGGCTGTCTCCGCCTTGCAAATCACTTACATTAATCTTACAAGGGACTCTGTGCCTTTTAAGGACATGGATTCTAGATTGCAGGGAAGTGAAGCCTATTTCATGGCGCAGAATTGCCGTGCCCCTCCATCAAGGAAGGTGAGCTAGGCAGGCTGAGCACGAGCGCTTGGCATGTGCTTTTTCTTGCAAATCCCATCTCCCATGTCAGATGAGCAGTTTGCTGTTGCCGTGGTGAATTGGTATTATACTGTGACCTTGATTCTCAGCAGAAATGTACGTTGCCTTGACCATGATTACACAAAACGCGTTGTCTAGGAAACAGCACAGTTCCGAGAACAGGAAGGGCTAGATCATTCTTGGCTTTGCCTGGAAGCCACACAGGCTTACCTTGTACCCAGCAGGGTCTCAGCTTTCCTCAGGGGCCTCTCAGCTTCAGCTCAAGTTTAATGTGTGTGACACACGGGGTGGGGGAGGCAGGGACAGACAGAAAGGGGGAGAGCCCTAGCACCCCTCTGCTAATTTTGGGAAGTTTCAAGCCAAGACAAGCTTCTGCAGCTGTTGTTTGGAAGTGGAGGGGGCTTGAAGGGCCCTCTCCCATCTCTTACTGGGAGGCTGCTATGGATAGAACAACACTCTGGCCTCCTGCCCATTCCCTTTCACCCAATACAGTTCCAGAGCTGGGGAGGTGTGCCACGGGGGAAGGGCCCACAAGCTCTGGGAAATGGTGGTTTCCCAAAGAGGGTACCTGGCTCCATCTATGAAAAGCTCCCCTCCACACTCCCTCTCTCACACTCCCTCCCACCAAATGCGTATTGACACAAGAGTAGCTGTTGGGACTCGAGTCTGTTTCTTTTGCTACATAAATTGTGCATACCTTCAGAGCTGGCTTGCCAGGCCAGCATGAAAGAAGCCTTGACCTAGAAAGGTGTCAGCGAGGAAGGGTCCTAGGAGCTTGTGGCCCCTGATTCTAGAGTGGTTGGGAGGCAGTTTCCAACAGGGCACATGGAGTGAGATCCACCAGAAGCTTCCTGTGGGGGATGGCCTGTGCTTGCATTGTTTGACTTCCAGTCTAATGGTTTCTTTTTCCCCCTAGATCAGGGGCCCTTCCCTCTCACAACCCAAGAACAGCCCAGATTAGGACCATGTCGCCCAGCCCCAGATGGGCACACCTGCTGATCAGCAACCCCATCCAGTTGCCCAGGCTGAAAACCTGCACATCATCTTTGACTTCCTCTTTTCCTCAACCACAAGCTCACAGCTTTTGCCAGTCTATCAGGCACTGTCATTATCTCACCCCCTCAGCACACCCCTCTCCATTCTCCCTGCTTTCTCCGGCCCAGGCCCTATCCTCACTCTATTGACAGCTACACACAGGAGGGGGACAGTAAATATTTCTCCAATAAATAACTGAGGGAGAGAGAGATCGCCCGGAGGCAACTACCGAGAAGAGGAGAGAAGGATACATGCATGTGGGAATGAATCGAGTGTTCCAGAAAAGTCCAGAGACAATACTGAATCCACCCCCAAATTCCAGTACCCAGAAACCCACATCAACAACATTGCTCCAGACCCGGGTGTGAGTAGATAGAAGGATGGACAGGTGCAGAAATGGGTAGGGTGAGACGAAACTATTTCTCCAAATAGGATCATCCCATATGCTCATGAAAAAAGCCAAAGTCAAGAGGTCTCATAATGTATGAGTCCATTCATATGAAATGTGCAGAATGGGCAAATCCATAAAGAAACAGA
Organism: Mormoops blainvillei; assembly: GCA_004026545.1. NCBI lineage: Eukaryota > Metazoa > Chordata > Mammalia > Chiroptera > Mormoopidae > Mormoops > Mormoops blainvillei. The sequence continues at coordinate 6,510 of PVJD01015336.1, read as the reverse complement.
TCAGTGGTTGCCCGGGGCTGGGGGAGGCACAGAGTCTTCTTTTGGAGCAATAAAAATGTTCCTGAACTAGATAGCGATAATGGTTGTACAAATTGGTGAATATACCAAATACAATGAATTGGACCTTAGAAGGGTGAATTTTATGGTATGTGCCTTATACCTCAGAAAAATGGGGTCATTATATATATACTGTGTTTAATCTGGAGCACTATACTAATTCCATTTGATTGTGCAGAAAAGAAATTGAAAGAAAACTTAAAGAATTGTTGATTTTGTAATAAATGTTTCTTCACAAGAAGTATTAGTTCCTAAAAGATCCTACAAAAGTTAACAAATGAAACTATGGAAAGCACTTTCATGTCAGTAATACTTATTTTTCTCTTCCAGTTCTTTTCTGAGTTCTGCTATCTTCCTTTTACTGCCTTTTGTTTTTTAACCATCTCTTCTTTGAACCCTACATCTCTTTTGTTTCGAGATATTGTATTTTCTTTTCAGGGCAGAGGGTGTTCCTTGTCTATTGTCTTCCTGAATTTTTGTGCAATTCCTCTAGCAATGTGATTTTCATCTGCTCTTTGCTTCTGTTCTTTTCCTAGTCCTATTAATTTTGTAATTGTTCCTATTTTATATGTAGGACCCACACTGCCATGTCCACTTCATCTCCCACTTCCATTTATCTGAGTCTCCACAGTGACATTCCACTGTCCCTATGGCCTGCATCCTTTAGTTTCATTAATCAAAGCAGATATTGTATTTTTCTCTGACTTTCCAGACTGTGACCCTTGACTCTGGGGCAACCTGATTCCTGCTTCAGCTCTGAGGATGCATTGCTGGTCCGGCTGGCCCCTTACCCCAGTGCAAACGGAGCAGTATTGGGCTGGAGAGCTTCCTAATTTGTGGTTTGGGGTTCTAGATGTTTCCAACGTTGTTTTTCTCTTTAAAGTTGTGTTTGAAGCCAGGTCAGCCCATCATTTTTCTGTATAACTGGAGAGGAAAAGAGCCCAAGGCCTGGAAAGAATTTCTTAAGTCAGTATCCTTTGCAGGCAGCTAAGATTTAGGCATGAGCAAAGTACCCCAGTTCCACCTACTCTCACGCTAAGCCAGTCACTGGGGTCTCAGGACAGGAAAGGGGCCCCAGCTCGGGAGGCCACCTCAGACTAGGGATAGGCTGAAAAGGCCTAGCCCATTCTGAGCTGAGGGCTGCCCTATGAGGACAAAGACAGTCCCACACCATGGCGTGCCTGCCAGTTAAGGTCCCTTTGAAAGCAGAACCCACTCCCAGAGTGGCACAGACGATGAACCACAGGGATGACACCCTCACAGTCAGTCAGGGGGAACTGCTGCTTCTAGGCCTGCAGTCGGCAGGGCTGGAACAAGGGACACAGAGATGGCCGAGAAGTGGAATGGTGTGGCAAGGACAAACTGGGAGCCATATATGTGTTCCACCACCTCAGACCTGGGTGATGCAGTGACCTGTAGGAGGTGGGCGTCCATCCCCCACACAGCTGCACTGGAGCGGACCCAGAGCCTGGAGAAATAGAAGGAAGTGATTTAACGGTGGCAGCAGGTGAGTCAAGACAACAGATCGACACTGTGCTACTCCAACCTTCTGAACATTAAAAAAAAAAAAAAGACACCTGCTTCATTTCTCCCTTCCAAATCTCATACAAATTTCTTCTGTGGTCAACCTTAGCCTGGTACCATGAAGGGCAGGAATTCTGCGAGAAGTAGTTGTAGCTTAGCCCAGTAGACACAATACGCTTGACAAGTGCTATCCTTTACCTGAGGATGCCTCCCTGCTTCCTCCACCCTGCCCCACTGCCCCTCTATGTGCCCCTGGGGACATCCACCTTATGCTTCAGAAGCACACATGTGCCCTCAGCTCCCCAAGTTCCCCACAGCCCTGTGGGCACCTGTCCCCAAGGCACTGGTGGGCAGGGCTGGGCAAGAGGATCACTGAGGGGAAACTTCCTGTGTTGGCAGCTGGGAGAACAGAGCCAGGAATCACCACCCCTGCAACAGCATTGGCAGTAAGCTGTGCATGACTTCCTGAAGCAGCCCCCTTGCCAGAGTCTGCCAGGGTCCCAGGCATCTGGAATGCACCAGAGGGAAAAAGAGGTAACTTACGCAATGACGATGGAAGTTGTTGGTCACGTGAGTGGGCTTGTGCTGCCTCTCCAGCCCTAAACCTTCAAAAGACTGGGCTCTGGGGCATGTAAGGTGCCCACTGGGGCACAGATTCACCACATTCTCTCTCAAAGCCACCCTTAGCCTGAATCCCCACTCACCCAGAAGTCATTGGCTCCCTGGGGACCTGGCAGCTAGGAGACTCTGGAGCCTTGCTCTGGTGGACTTCTCCCCAAAGTCTAGTGTGGCTATCAGAATGGAATGTGTTCACAGAACAAGACTCAGGTCCCTATAGCAAGCCTGTGTCGGGGAAGTGTTGAGGGCCAAGTCCCAAGTGCCTCCCAAGGGGCAGGCACCGAGTCACTGACAACCCTCAGCAGCCAGTGGGTTTCTCTTTCATCTTTCAGGGGCCACTCTGTAGCAGGGTCTTAGTGGTCATTTAGTGAATATTTGTCTCCCTCTCTGCAGACAGGAACTGGGCTGGGATGGGAATGGGCATGGGGTTGGGATGGGGAGCCAGCAGAGCCTGCACTAAGCTTCAGGGAGGGCCATCCACACACTAAGCCACCACTCCCTGTACCAGTCATGAATCTGACCCCAACACCTGGAAAAGACGCAGCAAGTGGGGTGGAGGAGTTCCGCACTCCTCAGGACTCTGCCAGTTGCCCCAGGCTACAGGCAGGGACAGGAAGGGACTAGACTGATATGGACTTGGACTGCTAGCTGAACAGAGGATCCTAGAGGAAGGCTGAGAAGAAAATGTGGAAGGCATTGTCAAGGTCTGTGGGGATGTCTCTGACCACCCCATCTGGGCCATAAGCTTTTGGGGGAATGTGGACAGAGCAGAAAATTGGGGACAGAGGCTTCCTCGGCAACCAATCTCTTCGGCCTCCTGAGGGGTCTGGTGTCAGTGTACATGCTCTTCCTCAATTCATGGGGAAGAGGGAAGCCACTGGAAGTCTCAGGCTCCAGTCAGAGGAGATGCGGTCTGAGAAACAACTTGCCCAACTCTGTCTGTCTGTCTCTAATCCCTACACACACACACACACACATACACACACTCTCTCTCTCTCTCTCTTTCTCTCTCTCTCTCTGAAGTTTAGTCCTGAGCACTGCCCTGCCAATCCCAGGGCCTCTCCCTGCCCTCTCACAGGCTCCTCTCTACCCTTGACCAGGCATACCCAGCTGACAGGAGTCTGCAGGGAGGCACCAACTTTATCTGTGCTTGGGACAGCTTCTCGGGCAGAGGGCATGCACTGCTGCTCACCCCAGATTGGGGACTTCCCTCTCTTCACAGACCAGCTCCCCCTCAGATTTCAGCTACATCACCCAGTTCCAAGAGAAAAGAGGCAAAGGTTTACTTACTCTGACCCTGTTCCCCCAGGGCTCCACACTTTAAATTCTGGGACCTGCTTTCCCTCAGACCTGCCCTGGAGTCATTAAGCATTGCATGCCCAAATCCCAGCCACCAAACAGGAGCTGTAGTACAGGTATCTACTCCTGAGGGGTACTTTTGGCTGGTATCATTGGGAGGTACTTTGTACCACCCTGGTCTTTAGCCATCACATCTCGCTGTGGCCACTGTAAGCACAAAAGGAATCAGCTAAAGGATGCTGTCGGGGGTGGGGGGCTCATGGGCATTTGGGGAGGGCTGGAAAGCCAGGCTTGGAGGAACAAGGGTCTGAATCATGGTGAAGTGCTGGGCTGGCTCCCTCCCCTGACTGGGCAGAGATACTGTGGTTTGTACCACCATGGGGTACCCAGGTGCTGCCAGAACCATGGCTACCACTGCCCCTGCTGCCACCCACTACCCAAGGGGAATCTGTGTGACCTTGTTTCTTCCCACCTCTGAGCCCAGATTTGATTAGCGGCAGGTGCATCTGATTGACATATCCTGGTCACATCCCCATGTCCTATCTGTAAGAGAAGCTGGGAGATCACAGACCTGGCATTTTCCATGCCTCTCATGGGAGGTGGGCTCAGCCTCACAAAGTAGCAACTTCTGGGAACAAAAGGAATGAGCAGTGTTCACTGGGCCTGCCGAAATAATCCAACAGCTTCCCACTGCCTTTAGCATGAATTCTGACCTCCCACCCATGAATGTTGCCCCTTCAGAGGGTACCCCATCCCCCAGCTATTGCAGGCACCTCCACTGTACAAATGACTAACCTAGTCTTTATTCTTGTCCTTGAGAGCAAGTCTTTTTGCAGGTGGAGATGCTATGGATATGTTAGTGCCCATTCTCCATGAAACGCCCAAAATGTCTAGATTTTGAGTTGCTCAGTGCTATCATTGTTGTTCCATGGTGATATTTTCACATGTTAGGGTACCTCATATTAAAATATACTTGGAGTTATTACAAAAATCTGACCAGTCTAACACTGGTTTCTCACCAAGGATGCTACAGGCCTTGGGGGATAACAGCTCTTTGTTACAGGGCCCAACTCCACACAGCACACACACTTAACAATCCTGAGTGCCAGGCACTGGATGCCCGTGGCTCCTTCCTGCCAGCCAAGAAAATTAGGATCAACCCTACTCATTTTTAAGACTAAGGGTACAATACCAACCCGAGACAAGAACAAATGGAACCCTAAAACTTTATAATTCACCTATTAAGTGGAACAAAAATTTTCATCATATCCTAGTCTGTCAAAGTACCTACCCTACCTTTTCATAGGCAAAGTCTCCCATGGGTGCCACACAAGAATCCTTTTCTGGTCCCCAAACCCACCCCCAGCAGACCCTCCCCTCAACTTCCCATAACAAAACTCAGCTGAAACACTCAATGAAATATATTGAAGAGAAACATTTACTGAAACCATTGAAGAAAGGGAATGAAAACAGAGAGGAACTTCTAACAACAACTAGAACCCATAGGTCTCACACCTGCCACCTTTTCTTGGGGTCCCTGCTGAGATGCCTCAGCTTCCCCTCACACCATGGCCCTCCTGCCATAGTCCCCTTTCCTGGTAGCCCCACAATCTGCCTTTGCAGAGCTGTGGACACTGGTGGTGCCCACACACTACAGGGGTTCCCTCCCTCTGGACAACATGCTGGGGCCTGGTCCTGCCCTATGGCCTGCATAGGACAGTCACAGGATGCTGGAAAACACAGCAGGGGACACTCCATCAAGCTGAGGAAACCGAGTCACAAGGAACAACAGGGTGGCACATCAAGGCACAGTCCCCGTGGAGCTCCCGGCAGTTGCTTTCTGTCCCCGGTCCGGTTCTTCCTTCCCAAGGTCACCGGGTGAGTGCTGGTCTCGCCTTCAGTGGTCCTTCCCGCCATCTCCTGGCACTGGACACAGGGTCTCTGGAGTGGGGGGGGGGGTGTAGCATGGGGAAAGAATAGCTCAGAGAACACAATCATCTCCACAAGGACAAGCAGTGCTTGACCTAAATCTACACCAAGAAAGCAGAGGGTGAGCTCACAACGCTGGACGAGAGCGGGCAGAGCCCCGGTTGAGAGTGGAGCTCACAGCACGTGCTGGGGCTGAGAGGCGGCTGGCCCGGTAGGGAGGCCAGGACACCCACCCAGGTCCACGCACACCTGGTGGCTCTGCACGGGAACTACGGGTAGTGTGTGTGGGTGGGGGCGTGATTGATGCTTGATACATGGGTCCCTATGGGCTCTACAGAGAAATGGGGTGGGGCTCTCCAGGGAGTGGAGGATGGGACTCCCTGAGACTGACACCCTTAAGATGGCCCCTAAAATCTCCCAGTCCAGTGCGGGTGGCAGACATCATCAGGTGCCCCTCACTTGGGCTGGGACTGGCTGCTCAGGGATGTCCCCAGGGTCGATGCCCGAGTTGGCAGGGTTTAGGGCTGAGTGTGATGCCCCTTCATACTATGAAGAGGCACGTCTCCCCATCCCATTGGTGTCACACGTGGTCATACCGGTCACTTGGAAGGACTGATGGTGGTGGTCAGGGCCCCTTGGGAGTATGGTGGGCCCAGGGCCTTGGTTTGGGCTGGATGGTCCCTGCCCCGTGTGGGGTGAGGCGGCTGCCCTGGCCTGGCCTCCCCCGCCTCCAGGCCTGTGCTGCCTGAGAGGACAGGAGGCCACTGGGCCTTCCAAGCCCATTTGCCTGAGGAGGGCTCAGGGGAACTCATCTCCCCAGCCCTGTCCTCCCTTCCCGACTCCTCCAGGATGGGCTTAAGCCCCTCCTCGTGGGGCTCCTCGGTCTCCTGGTCTCCTGCCTGGGCCTGGCCCTCTGGCTCACCACCAGGACCTCCTGAGTCCACCCCAGAAGCACCGCCCATGTGGGCAGGGGAGGGTCCTGCCTGACCTAGGCCTGCAGGAGCGAGAGCATTTTCATCTCGCTCAGTGGCAGGGGTGGTCTCCTCAGGGGCAGGGCCTGCCCTGGTGGCATCACCGGTTTCA
>PVJD01015335.1:0-25334 GCA_004026545.1 Mormoops blainvillei | reverse complement strand
AAATAAGCCAGGCAGTGAAAGACAGATACCATATGATCTCACCTATAAGTGGAACCTAATTAACAAAAGAAACAAGCAAGCAAAATACAACCAGCAACATTGAAATAAAAAACAAACTGACAGTAACCAGAGGGGAGGAGGGAAGGGGATAACAGGGGAAAAGGAAGGGAAGGATCATCAAAGAACATGCATAAAGGCCCCATAGACAAAGCCAAGTGAGGGGAGGATTGAGGGTGGGATGTGGGGAGGGGTGGGGCTGGGGAAAGTGGTGGCATGAAAATGTTGACATGGGGATGATGGGATGGGATGCAGGGCAGAGGGGATAAAGGGGAGGAAAAAATGAGATAACTGTAATAGCATAATCAATAAAATGTACCAAAAAAAGAAAGAAAAACAATCGTAAAGTGACTTTTTTTTTTTGCCAGAATCTCAGTCTCCAATGGCAACCAGGCCTCTGCTCCCAGGCCCAGTGGTAGTGCTTAGATCTTGTTTAAAGCAGCAATGTCAGTGCTCCCTCAAACTTGGTAATTTCCTCTTCTAGCAGGATGGTCCCCACCTTGTCATCCTCTATCACACCTATTGCATTGGTGCTCTTCCCTCATGAGAGGGGGTGGGGAGGGAAAAGGTTTGAAAATAAATTAAGTGCATATGACAACTCAGGTTTAGGTAAAGCTAGCATTTTGAAATTAGTACACAAAAGATATCATTGTCTAATAAAAGTGCCTGGAAAACTAGCCAGACAGTTGGAAAAATAAAGATGTACAACATCATTCCTCATTCCAAACTATATTCAAATGTATCAAAGATATAATAGAATCATAAAAGTAGTATTACAAAAACAGTGAAGCTGGCTGGGTGGCTCAATTGGTTAGACCATCAACTCTGTATACACCAAAAAGGTTGTGGGTTTGAGCCAGGGTCAGGTGCATATGGGAGGCAACTGACTGATGTTTTTCTCTCACATCCATGTTTCTTTCTCTCTGTCTCTCACTCCCTTCCTTTTGCTCTAAAATCAATGAACATATCCTTAGGTGAGGAATAAAAACAAACAAACAGGTGAGGCTTTTGTAAGCACTGAACAAAACCAAAAAGCAAAAAGACTTAAATTTAACTACATAAAAATTTTTAAAACCTGCAAAACATAAAACAACATAAAGATAAAAAACAAATTAGGAAGAAATATTTGCAACACATATGACATAAGATTTTATTTACTTAATACAAAAGAGAATTCTTTCAAATCAATAAGACCAACAATACACTAGAAATATGGGCAAAATATATGAGAATATATGAATAATAAATGTATGAAACCTACTCAACCTCATTAAAAATCAAGAGAACGCAAATCAAAATATTTCATCTGACCTATCAATTGGTAAAGATTTAAAATGTTGACAGTCTCCAGGGCTGAAAAGACTGTGGAGAAATAACCATTCTTTTAACACTGTGGAGGGATTATATATTAGGCCAATATTATTGCAGGGCATTTTGTATATCTCTAAACACTGTATATCTATAAATGTTTTAAAGGTGCAAACTCATTGACCTAGAAATTACATTTTGGTGAATCTATCATGTAGAAATACTTAAAAACTGAATAGACAATAATGATTATTGTGGAATTATTTGTGAAAATGAAAAATGTCTCAATATAATAAACTGGTTAAATAAATCATAGTAATCCATGCAGTAGAAGTCTATGTAACTATTAAAAGAATTAGATAAATCATTATTGTGAAGTTTTTTAACTTTTTAAAAATTAATGTATTTTTCATAAAGGAATTCTAGGTTCACAGCAAAACTCAGCAGACGGTACAGAGATTCCCATATATCCTCTGTCTCCACACACACACAGCATTCGCCATTATCAACATCTTATACCGCAGTGGTACATGTGTTATAATTGATGAAACTACATTGACACAACATTATCACCCAAAGTCTACAGTTTACATTAGGGTTTACCCTTCGTGTTGGACATTCTATGTAGTAAGGTTTTTAAAGAGCAAGTGTGGAAAAACAAATAGCCTGATTTTATATGTAAACAATGTTATATGTACAAATAATGTGTGTGTAAAATTTGAATGAGAATTTTCCTGTTTTGGAATTTTGGCTAAAGCTTAAAACTAAGGATAATAATCCACATATATAACTCCACTTTCTAAAGAGTGAAGCAAAGATCTGCCAGACACCACCTCCAGCATGCACTGAAATACAGGATTGGTTCTTCAACCATCATTCCTACCCCATCACCAAGTCAATATGTAGAAAAGACAAGGAATCTGAGGCAAATTCTTTGAAATACAAACCAGATGTCCAAATCAAGAACTGACAGCCTAATGGGTGAAAAAGTTGAAGGGATTAAGAAGTACAAATTGGCTGTTACAGAATATAAGGAACAGCATAGGGAATATAGTCAATAATAGTCTAATAATTATATATGGTGTCAGATGGGTGGAGATTTATCAGGATGATCCCTTAATTGTTATGTAATGTCCAATCACTGGGATGTACACCTGAAACTAATATAATAATGTCCAATCACTGGGATGTACACCTGAAACTAATATAATAATGTATGTCAATTGTAATTGGAAATAAAAATGATTTAAAAAAGAAAAAGAAAGAATTGACAGCCTAAGGTGCTAAGTGCTGTGGTTTTCCCTTTCAAATGTGGTGTTCCAAGAAGACCCTTCAAAAACTGGGTGAGCTCTGGCTGAACAGTTCAGTTGATTAGAGCATCATCAAGATATGCCAAGGTTGTGAATTCAATTCCTGGTCAGGGCAAAAAAATAGATGTCTATCTCTCTGTCTCTCTGTCTCTGTCTTTCTCTCTCAAAAATAAATAAATATATTTTTTTAAACTAAGGTAGCTGCTAACCTGCAGAATTTTGGAGACTGTGTTTTACCCCTCTCAATAATTGATTAAAGTAGGTCTTATGAAATCCCCTGCACCCCCTTCCACCAGCACTCCCCCCACCCCTCAGTTTATGTCCATGGGTCTTACATATAAGTTCTTTGGTTTCTCCATTTCCTATACTATTCTTAACCTCCCCCTGTCTATTTTGTACCTTCCATTTATGCTTCTTATTCCCTGTACCTTTTCCTCTATTCTCCCCCAACCCCCTCACCCCTGGCAATCCTCCATGTGATCTCCATTTCTGTGATACTGTTCCTGTTCTAGTCGTTTACTTACTTTGTTTTTATTTTTATCTTTTTAGTTTTTTATGTTCAGTTGTTGATAGTTGTGTTTGTTGTCATTTTACTGTTCATGTTTTGATCTTTTTCTTAGATAAGTTCCTTTAACATTTCATATAATAAGGACTTTGTGTTGATGAGCTCCTTTAACTTTACCATGTCTGGGCAGCACTTTATCTGCCCTTCCAGTCTAAATGACAGCTTTACTGGATGCAGTACTCTTGGATGTAGGTCCTTGCCTTTCATGACTTTGAATACTTCTTTCCAGCCCCTTCTTGCCTGTAAGGTTTCTTTGGAGAAATCAGCTGGCAGTCTTATGGGAACTCCTTGTAGGTAACTGTCTCCTTTTCTCTTGCTGCTTTGAAGATTCTCTCCTTATCTTTAATCTTGGGTAATGTAATGATGATGTGTCTTGGTGTGTGCTTCCTTGGGTCCAACTTCTTTGGGAGTGTCTGAGCTTCCTGGACTTTCTGGAAGTCTATTTCCTTTGCCAGATTGGGGAAGTTCTCTTTCATTATTTGTTCAAATAAGTTTTCAATGTCTTGCTCTTCCTCTCTCCTTCTGACACCCTTATGATTTGGATGTTGGAAAGTTTAAAGTTGTCCCAGAGGTTCCTCAGACTCTCCTCATTTTTTTGAATTCTTGTTTCTTCATTCAGTTCTGGTCGAATGTTTATTTCTTCCTTCTGCTATAAATCATTGATTTGAGTCCTGTTTTCTTTCCTTTCACTGTTGGTTCCCTGTATCTTTTGCTTTATTTCACTTTGCTTAACCTTCACTTTTTCCTCCCTTTGTGACCATACTCAACCATTTTTGTGAACATCCAGATTACCAGTGTTTTGAACTCTGCATCTATTAGTTTGGCTGTCTCTTCATTGCTGAGTTCTATTTTTGGAGCTTTGATCTGTTCTCTCATTTGGGCCATATTTTTTTTTGTCTCGAGGCACTTGTTATGTTGTAAGGGGCGGAGCCTTAGGTATTTGCCAGGGAAGGACAACTGACCTCCCTGATTTGTGGCACTGTGTGTGTGGGAGGGGTCAGAGAGGGAACAATGTCCCTTGCTTGGCTCTCAGCCAACTTTCAGTCACTTCCCCCACTACCCACAAGCAAATTGGGCCCTTCTGGTGCTGATTCCTGGGTGGATGGCTTTGTGTATGTTTTAGGACCCTGTGGGTCTCTCCAATGCAGTCTCCTGTGAGGCTAGGAGTTTCTTCCACCGGTGCAATCCCAGAAGGTTTTTATAGCCAGAGGTTTTTGAGGCTTTATTTCCCCATGCTGGACCCCTGGGTTATGCAGTCTGTCTCACTACCCAGTTGTTCCTCCTGGTTTTTCCACATGCAATTGTGGGACCACCCTGTCCGCCAGCTGCTGCCTTGCCTACCCTGGTCCACCAGTCGCTGAGTCACCCACCTGGTCCTCTGACCTTCACCATGCGCTGCATCCACTCTACCCTGGCTGTCCATCTCCACTCCTCCTACCAGTCTGAATGAATGTTTCTTCTTTAACTCCTTGGTTGTCAGACTTCCATACTGTTTGATTTTCTGGGAGTTCTGTATATTTTTTGTTTTTAAATTTGTTGTTGTCCTTCTGTTGGCTGTGGGAGGAGGGAAAGTATATCTACCTATGCCTCCATATTGGTCAGAACTCTTCAAGTCATTATTATAAATAAAAAGAAAGCTTCCTATAAACTTCAGACCCCAATGGCATCACAAGTGATTTCCACCACTTTTTCAATGAAGAATATATTGCAATTTATGCAAAGTATTCCAGAGAATAGTTAAGGGGAATGCCTTCCTTAATTCATTTTATGAATCTAGCATAGTCTGTTACTAAATCCCAAAAAAAGATAGTTCAAGAAAGAAAACCTACAGGTTAATCTATATCATGAACATTGTTGCAAAATCCTGGACAAATATTAACAAATTGAATCTTGCAATATAAAAATGGACCAATGAAGGGCCAGAAGTTCAAGCCATGGCTACAAAAATTAACCCCAGTCCCTACCTTGTTATTAAAGAATTTTTGCCCTGGCTGGTATGGTTCAGTGGCTTGATCATTGGACTGCAAAACAGAAGGTCACCTGTTCGATTCCTGGTCAGGGCACATGGCTGGGTTGCGGACCAGGTTGTGAGAGGCAGCCCATTGATGTTTCTCTCCTCCTCTTTCTTCCTCCCTTCCCTTCTCTCTAAAAATAAATAAATAAAATCTTTTTTAAAAAACAAAGTAATAAGTAAACTGAATTATCTCAAGAATGTAAATCTGACTTAATTTTAAAAACCAATCAATGTGCCCTTGCTTGTGTGGCTCAGTGGATTGAGCACTGGCCTGAAAACTGAGAAATCACTAGTATGATTCCTGGTCAGGGTACATGCCTGTGTTGCAGGCCAGGTCCCCAATTTGGGGGCATGTGAGAGGTGACTTATCGCTGTGTCTCTTGCGCATTGATGTTTCTCTCCCTCTCTTTATTCCTTCTTTCCTCTCTCTCTAAAAGTAAATAAACAAAATCTTTTTAAAAAGCTATCAATGTAATTTGTTATATTAACTGATGAAAGAAGAATAATTATATGATCATATCAGTAGATGCAGAAAAAGCATTTGACCAAAATTCATAATAGAGAAAAACTGGAGTTGGGGGAGAATTGGAGGAAGGTGGTCAAAAGATACAAACATCAAGTTTAAGATAAATAAGCACTATGGATATAATGTACAACATGATGACTATAGCTAACACTGATATATGATAGACAAGAAAGTTATGAGAGTAAATCCTAAGAGTTCTCATCACAAAAACTTTTTTTCCTTTTTTTATTTCCTTCTATTTTTCTTTTTATTGTGTCTATATAAGAAGATGAATGTTAACTGAACCTCTTGTGGTAATCATTTCACAGCATATAGAAATGAAACAATTATGTTGTATGCATGAAACTTACACAGGGATGTGGGAGTTCAACCCCCTTGGTATGTGTACCTATGACAACAAGCACCAAGAGCAGGGTTCCAAACACGGAACTTGGCATGAACGCGGTCATTGAAAGTGAACTGAGTGCTCCCTTTTTCTTGGTTGTCCTGGTACAAGTTTAACACTTGACCATTCTCTCACCCCTCGCCTCCCTTACCCCAGTAACAGATGCGATTGTTAGCAGTTCTATGCACCCTTGGTAAGCAGCCTCAATAAAAACCCTGGGAACCAGGGAACGGGAGTGTCCTCCTCCAAGAGGCACTCTCTTTCTCTCCCCAGGCTGGCATCATTGCAACTCCTCCCATGTGTTTCTCCACAGAACACCTGCAGGACGGGAACCGAACAAGCGGTGACCCCAACATGACCCACCAGAGAGTCTGCGCCCCTACTTAGGTAACAAAGGACCGACTGGCCTCCCCCGATCAAGGTGTCAGGGATTCGCTGAATCCCCGGGGGCATGTAGCACAGAGAAGGAACGCTTGCTTTGCTTTGCACTCACTTTGCTTTCGCTACACCATGGGTGTCTCGCTAGCGAAACACCAGCAGATGTTTTTAAACTTATTGAGCCAATTACTGAAGGCAGCAGGGTATCAGGTTAAGGAGCAGCATTTGATAGACATGCTCCAGATAGTCAAAGACCGCTGCCCCTGGTTCCGCGACCATGGGACGCTCGATCACCAGGTTCGGGATAAGATCCGGGAGAAGTTCAAATGGCATGCTGAGCAAGGCAGCGAGGTGCCAGCCCAAGCCCTAGTCACCTGGAGCCTTGTGCAGACGGCCCTTATACCGCTCCAAACCGAGGAAGGAGCACCTTCAATAAGCACCCAGGAAACGAGGGAGGGAAATGGTAGGGACACTGCAGAGCATGTGGCACCCCAAGATCCCATTGGGGAGCTCGAAGGAGGAGTCAGATCCTTGGTTTGTACCATCACCTCCATGCCCCCGCAGCCAGGACCAATCTGGGATCTGGACAATCTGCCCTGGGATCCAACCTTTCAATGCCTGTGAAGGTGAAGCCGCCAGCTTCAAGCCCTAGACGCTTCCAGTCCCTCGTGGAGGGTTGCTTCAAAGAATGGGCCCAGCAGGGTGACAGAGGCATTAGGGGCATTCCCTATCATCATGAGAAATACCCAGTCCCACTGGGATTCTCTGCCCTTTGAAATGTTCAAGGAACTAAAGAAAAGTGTAAAAGAGAATGGACTGCTGTTGTCCTACACCCTAGGGCTTGGAGAGGCCATAGGAAATGGATACCATATGACCCCTTGGGATTGGAAAGTCTTAGTCTGGACCCTGCTTTCCCCCATGCAGTATACAGTATGGCTCACAGACTATCGGGATCGGGCCGCAAGGCAAGCCATGGCTAACCTGCAGGATCATATCCCCATAGGAGTAAACATCCTTTAAGGGAAGGGGCATTCGCCCACCCACAACAGGCCCAAGCCGATTGCAGGGCTAGCCGGCAGGCCAGTGAGAGTGCACAGAAGGCATGGCAATCTGTCCCAAATAGTAAGAAGGGGATAAGCTCCTTTGTCAACATCCGACGGGGACCAACAGAGTCTTATATGGATTTCATAGATAGGCTACATCAGGCCATTCAACTGCCGGTTGAGAACACAGATGCTGCCAACATGCTGCTTTTGCAGCTGGCCTATGAGAATGCTAACAAGGATTGTAAAGCCATCCTTGGGCTGCTAAGAGGATCCTCATAGAACACTGGGCAATATCTAAAGGCTTGCCAAAATGTCAGAACTGAGTCACACCGCACCTCTCTGTTCACAGCAGCCCTCAGAGACCCCATTAGCAGGGAGATGAGGTGCTGCAATTGTGGCAAGCCAGGCCATCTGCAAAAGAGCTGCCTTGGAAAAAAGGAGGGGAAGCCCCAGAAGGACTGCCCAAGATGCTGAAAGGGCAAACATTGGGCTAACCGGCGTAAGTCTAAGTTCGATAAAGACAGAAATCTGATATCCCAGCAGGGAAACAGAATGAGGGGAGCAAGCTCCAGTGCCCTGAGAAAGCCCCAGGAGCAGCTCCTCTAGGCAAAGGCTGCATCAGGGTAGCTGACCTCTGGGCTGCCACTCAGGGGAACGCAGGACTAGATCTCTGTGTAGCCAAGACAATCACCCTTAAACAACAAGGTGTGGTCTCAAAGGTCCAGACCCAGGTGTATGGACCACTCCCTGCAGGACTAGTGGGGTTAGTCCTGGGCAGGAGCAGCACAAGCCTAAGGGGAATCCAGGTCCGACCTGGAGTCATTGATTCGGACTATACCAGGGAAATCCAGGTATTAGTTTCCAGTGGTAGCTATCAGATAATTCCAGCAGGACAGTGCATCACTTAGCTCCTGCTTCTACTGTATTGCATCCCGGGGATCACCAAGGAGGTCCAGACTGGAGGGTTCGGAAGCACCCGCGACCCGCATGAGGTGCTGTGGACGGCTGTCATCCTAGAAATGGACTAGAAATCAAAACCTAGTTGTACCACTCAGATTAAAGATCAGCCGTTCTTTGGGCTACCAGACACAGGGGCTGATGTAACTGTAATGTCAGAGCAGGAATGGCTGCCAGAGTGGCTGGTCATGGCAGGGGACGTCAGTATAATAGGGGTCGGAGGTGAAGCCTCTCCCAAGAAAAGCATCTAGCACCTACCCTGCCGGGGGCCTGAAGGTCAGAAGGGATGAGTCGGACCCTACGTTCTTCCAGTGCCCATTAACATATGGGGAAGGGACCTTCTTCCTCAATGGGGAGCCACTGTTAAATTCCTTTTTTTCCATAGGGGCCACAATCATTATACCCCCCCTCCCGCTGACCTGCCTGTCTGAAACACTGATCTGGTTAGAACCAGAAACAGCTAGAAGCAGGACATATTGAGCCATCTACCAGTCCCTGGAATAACGCAATCTTTGTCATCCCTAAGAAGTCAGGGAAATGGTGACTCCTACACAACCTCCTGCAGGTAAACACAGTTATTCAGCCCATGGGAAATTTGCAGCTGGGGGTCCTGCACACAGCCTGTATTCCCAAAGAGTGGCCATTAATAGTCATTGACTTTAAAGGTTGTTTCTTGACCATCCCCCTTGCAGAGAAAGACAAGGAGAAGTTCTCCTTCTCCATCCTGGTTATCAATAACAATGAGCCCCTCCAATGATATCAGTGGAAAGCACTTCCCCAGGGCATGCTTAATAGCCCTACCATCTGTCAGTATTTCATACAGCAACCCTTACTGCCTATTCGCAGGGCTTTTCCCAACATCTATATATATCATTACATGGATGATATTCTCATAGCTGCCCCCACAGAGGAATGGCTACGGTGCATTTTCCAACACCTGTAAAGTCATCTGCCAGCCACCGGGCTCCAAATTGCTCTAGAAAAAGTACAGTTCGGCTCCCCTCAGAGGTATTTAGGCTACCTTCTATTTGAGAGGGAGATCTGGCCTCAGGTCATTGCAATTCAGCCAGCCCAGGAAATGACATTTAACAAGTTACAGCAGTTATTAGGAACCACTAATTGGCTCAGGCCCAGCCTTGGCATTATCACACATTAGTTAACCCATCTATTTAATCTTCTGAAGGGTGATCCAAACCTAACTTCCAAGTGGGTTCTAACCAAAGCTGCTATAGCCGAGATTCAGGTAGTCAATCGAACTATTCAAGAATGACAGCATTCACGAATAGACCCAGGTTTAGTAGTTCGCCTCATATGTTTTCTCTCATTAGGGACCCCTACCGGTCTCCTAGCCCAGTTAGGGCCTCAGCTTCAAATTCTAGAGTGGCTATTCCTCAGTCATCAGCCCAAGAGAACTGTAACCCCCTACCTGACAGCTCTTACTGCGCTGCTCCAAAAGGGACGCATGAGAGCCCAGCAGCTGCTAGGGCATGATCCCCAAGTCATCCACCTTCCCTTGGGAAGGGAAGACTTTCAGCACTTGTTAAGTCAGTTCCTTGAGATACAAAGTGCACTAACTGACTTTGTAGAAGTAAATTACTCCCTACCCACCAACAAATTGCTCCAAAACATCCTGAGGCTCCACCTGGGGCTCCCGCAGAAGGTCAGCCCCACACCACTACCAGGAGCACTAACTGTCTTCCTAGACGGGTCAAGACGAACTGGTAAGGTGGCAATCAATTGGAAGGAAGAGACGGGGTGGAAGTCTCTTATATCTCACAGACACACGACCCCTCAGAGGGCGGAACTTGGGGCCATGATTCTAGCCCTGCAGACTCATCCCAGTTGCCCTCTCAACTTAGTCTGTGATTCTGGGAACACTGTTTACACTGTGCAGCATCTCGAACAGGCTCAGGTACACGGGAACATTACTGAAGAGCTATTCTCTCTCTTCCTCATGCTATAGCACCTATTAGATTTGTGCAGCATCCTCTTTTTATAACCCATGTTTGCTTACACTCCAGCCTCCCTGGGCCCATAGCAGATGGCAACCAGGAGGCCGACCGGCTCATGAGCTCTCTCTCCTCTTCCCAACAAGTGCAGGCTTTGCATCAGCTCCACCCTCAGAACAGCCGAGCCCTGAACAAGGAGTTTAGAATAATGCCAGGGGAGGCCAAAAAAATTCACATTTGCCCTGATTGTCAGTTCCATGCACCTGTGGGGCAATTCTTAGGGGTAAGCCCACAAGGCCTAAAGCCTCTTGCCATCTGGCAAAAAGACATTACTCATGTTCCTGAATTTGGACAACTCAAGTATGTTCATGTCTCCATAGATACTCACTCTGGGGCACTCTATGCTTCAGCTCATGCTGGAGAAACTGCTAAGCATATCCATCCCCATTGTCCCCAGGTGTTCGCCTACCTTGACATACCCCAACAGATCAAGACTGATAATGGACCAGGGCATACGGCCCGAGCCACTCAAGCATTTCTCAAATGCTGGGGCATTGTGCACTGGATGGGTATCCCTTACAACCCTACTGGGCAGGAAATATTCGAGCACATCCATGCTATGGACTACCTTTTAAAACAAAAAAAAAGGGGGTGCAGGAGCAGGGAAGAATACCTTACCCCAACAGAACAATTATGCAAGATATTATTCACCTTCAATTTTTTGAATCATGATTCGATGCTCTCAGCTCCCATCAAGGGGCACTTCACCCAGGGGCAGGGCGAGGAAGTCCTGTGTCCACTGGTCCTCTTCCTCCCTGTCAGTGGTAACAGAAACTGGCAAGGGCCCACAGAGCTCTAGTGTGGGGATGTGGGTATGCTTGTGTTTCTACACATCAGGGACCCTTGTGGATCCCAGCCAGGTTGGTTAAACCCAACTGTACCCAAGCTGTGGCTGCCAGCCTCATTCCATTGGGAGCCGCCTCTAAGCCAAGAAATGGTACAACTGTTGGAGCATCTTGAGACAGGCTGAGCTACGGCTCTCTGTAAATGCCACTTGACCTTGGAAAGGCCCTGGGGGAATCATAGTCCTCAACTTGGCACTCACAGAGCCGAGGACCAAGCAATTCCTCGGGGTCCTAATAGTATGCGTCGTTTCTACCATGACACTTGCCACAGTGGCCACCGCAGCCACTGTTGCCCTAGTTGAATCTGTCCAGGCTGCTCATGTTCTGAGTAGCCTGCTCGCCTACACCACGCAGGAGATGCTCCAGCAGATTCATATTGATCAGGAAATACTCAGCCACCTTGAAGCCATTGAGGCAGCTATCATCTGGCTCAGGGAGTGACAAGACACCCTTGTTACCCAGCAGTAGCTCACCTGCAATCCCAGCTTCAACAGGCTCTGTGTGACTCCCCTGAGGTGGAACGTAATCCAGCACTGCTGGGACAAGGTGAAACACCACCTCCAGAGAGCTTTCTCCTCCAACCTGCAGGGCCAGATATCCCAGCTCCATCAGGAGCTACAAGAACAGTTCCGAACCCTCCAGAAGGCCACTGAGGATCACGTCTTCCAGACTCTGATCGAACACCTACAGTGGCTCAATCCAAGCACATGGACTGGGCCGCTAAACCTCGGACAATGGAGGATGGTGGTGGGCGGAATCATGGCTGGCATCATTCGTATCATCTGTCTCTGGTGTCTCTGCTCAATGCGACATGTTATGCATAACTGGGAGCATAATGTCCTAATGTTTACCTTGCAAAACAAAAAAGGGGGAGATGGGGGGTTTGACCCCCCTTTGGTATGTGTACCTGTGACACCAAGAGCAGGGTTCTGAATGCAGAAAAATAGATAAATTCGGTTTCATAAAAATTTTAAAATTTTGAGTGACATAAATCATCAAGTGAGTGAAAAGACAACCCACAGAATGGGGGGAAATATTTGTAAATTATATCTCTAACAAGGGACTTGTATCCAGACTACATAAAGAGTCTTAAAACTCAACAATAAAAAGACAAATTGCCCGATTTAAAAATTGGCAAAGGGCTTGAATAGACATTTCTCAAAAAAAAAAGATGAATAACATGGAAATGAACAATATGGAAATGAAAAGATACTCAGCATCACTAATCATTAGATAAATGCAAACCAAAACCATGCTGAGATACCACTTCACATCCGCTAGGATGGCTATAATTAAAAAAAGACAGACAATAACAAGTTTTGGCAAGAATGTGGAAAAATGGAAACTCTCACACATTCCTCATGGGAATATAAAATTGTACAGCTAGTTTGGAAAACAATATGGCCACTCCTCAAAATGTAAAAAATAGAGTTCTCGTATGCTCCAGGAATTTCACTTCTATGTATATACACAAGAGGAATGAAAACACATGTTCACATAAAAATGTGGGCATGAATGTTCATAGTAGCGTTATTCATAATAGCCAAAAAGTAGAAACAACCCATATGTCTATCAACTGAATAATGGATAAACAAGTTGTGGTATCTCCATATAATGGGATATTATTCACCTGTAAAAAGGAACAAAGTATTGATACCTGCTACAACATGGGTGAACCCTGAAGATATTATGCTAAGTGAAAGAAGCCAGACACAAAAGGCCACATATTATAGGATTCCATTTATATGAAATGTCAGGCAAGAATTGAGAGGAAGAGGGTGGTTTCTGTAGGGCACCAGCAGAGGTAAAATATGATAACATCACTCAGAGTTTACTCTCAGGAGAAAGTCCCACCCTAAGAAAATACCAAGAATGGTTTTGAGACCTGTTGGATCAGGGCACCAAGAGTCAAAAGGCGGGGACCTGAAAATTACACAGAGCTAAAGCCTTGAGAAATAAAAAGGCAGTAACTTGGAAGGAAGAAGTATCCATTAGAGGATAGTATTGCAGAATCAGAAGTTCAAATGACCCCTCCCTCCAAAACCACTACTTTTTAAAGAAATTGTACTTTATTGTATCAACAGAAGGGGGTGCTCTTGAACCAATAAACCAAATAAAGCATCCAGATTTGTTTTTTTCACATAACATCAACTCATTGCTGAACCATAAATTTCCAGCCACATTTATCATGGCTGCAAAAAGGAACCCAACATCTGCACAAAGATACTATAAGAAAAAAAAAGTGAGAATCAAAACTTTTCAGCTGATAAAAATAATCAACCCCCAACAAAAACAGCCACAGAGCAAAGCACTGATTATAATATATTAAATAATCAATTACAGATAGAAATAATACTATAATTCAGAAATTCAAAAACCCAGAATAGGTAAAAACATGAAAATGTAAAGTGAGCACTGACTAAACTTATGAAAGAAATTGAAGAAAAAAATGAGGATGCTCAGGGAACTTTGGGACAACATGAAATGTAACAACATTCACATCATAGGGGTACCAAATGGAGAAGAAAGTGAGCAAGGGATAGAAAACATGTTTGAAGAAATAATAACAGAAAATTTCCCAAACCTGGTGAAGGAAATAGATGACATACAAGTTCAGGAAGCACAGAGAGTCCTAATCAAGAGGAACCCAAAGAGACCCACACCAAGACACATTATAATTAAAAGGACAAAGTTTAAAGACAAAGAAAGAATCTTAAAGGCAGCAGTAGAGAAACAGTTACCTACAAGGGAGCTCCAATAAGACTGACAGCTGATTTCTCAACAAAAACACTTCATGCCAGAAGGGTTTGGCATGAAGTATTTAAAGTAATGAAAAGCAAGGACCTGCAACCAAGACTGCTCTATCTAGCAAGGATATCATTTAAAATTGAAAGTGAAATAAAGAGCTCCCCAGACCAAAAAAAAAAAAAAAAAGCTAAAGGAATTCATTAACTCCAAACCAGCATTGCAAGAGATGTTAAAAGGACTGCTTTAAGAAGAGGTAATAGAGAGAAAGAGAAGAACATAGGTATAAAGGAATAAAATGGCAATGAACAAGTACCTATCAATAATAACCTTCAATGTAAATGGATTAAATGCTCCAATCAAAAAACATAATGTAACTGAATGGAAAAGAAAACATGACCCACACATATGCTGTCCACGAGAGACCCACCCCAGGACAAAAGTTTTAACACAGGCTGAAGGTAAAGGGATGGAAAAATATTACATGCAAATGGAGGCAAAAAAAGTTGAGGTAGCAATACTTGTACCTCACAAAATAAATTTCAAAACAAAGCCCACAACAACAAAGAAGGACACTATATAATACTAAAGAAATCAACCCAGCAAGAGGATATAACCCTCATAAATATATATGCACCAAACATAGGAGCACATATATATGCAAAGAAAATATTGGAGGACTTTAAGAAAGAGATTGACAGCAATCCAGTCATAGTAGGGGATTTTAACACCCCACTGTCAAAAATGGACAGGTCTTCCAGATAAGAAATCAACCAGGATATAGCAGCATTAAATGACATATTAGGTCAAATGGAGTTAATTGATATATACAGAACATTTCACCACAAAGAAGCAAAATATACATTCTCAAATGCACATGGATCATTCTCAAAGATAGATTACATGGTAGGACAAAAATAAGCCTTAACAAATTCAAAAACATTGAAACTATATCAAGCATTTTCTTGGATCACAATGGCCTGAAACTAGAAATCAACCTCAAGGGAAAAAAAAAAACCAAACCATTCAAATACATGGAGGCTAAATAACATGTTATTAAATAACGAATGGGTCAGCAATGAGATCAAGGAAGAAATCAAAAAGTTTTTGGAAACAAATGAAAATGAACACAAAACAACCCAAAACTTATGGGACACAGCAAAAGCAGTCCAGAGAGGAAAGTTCATAGTATTACAGGCTTATCTAAAGAAGACAGAAAAATCCCAAATTAAAAACCTAACCCTAAACCTAAGAGAACTAGAAAAACAATAATAAACAAAACCCAGAGGGAGAAGAAGGAAGGAAATAATCAAGAGCAGAGCAGAAACAAATAACACAGCAACTAAAAAAAAATTCAAAAGATGAACGAATCCCGGAGCTAGTTCTTTGAAAAGATAAACAAAATTGAGAAACCTTTAACCAGACTCATCAAGAAAAAAGAGAGAACCCAAATAAGTGAAATCAGAAATGAAAGGGGAGAAGTAACGATTGATGCTACAGAAATACGAAGGATTGTAAGAAATTACTACAAACAACTGTATGCCAGGAAATTGGACAACCTGAGTGAAACGTATAAATTCTTAGAAACATACAGTCCTCCAAAGCTGAATCAGGAAGAAGCAGAAGGTCTGAACAAACCAATAACACCCAGTGAAATCGAAGCAGTAATCAAAAAAACTCCTGGCACACAAAAGCCCTGGACAGATGGCTTCACAGAGAATTTTAGCAATCATTTAAAGAACTAACGCCTATCCTCAAACTATTCCAAAAAATTCAAGAAGAGGGGAAACTTCCAAACTCTTTTTGTGAGGCCAGTATTATCCCAATTCCAAAAGAAGATAAAGACACAACCAAGAAAGAAAATTACAGGTCAATATCACTGATGAACATAGATGCTAAAATCCTCAACAAAATATTGGCACACCGCATCCAGCAATACATCAAAAAGATCATACACCATGATCAAGTGGGTTTTATCCCAGGGATGTAAGGATGGTACAATACCTACAAATCAGTAAACATGATACATCACATAAACAAAATGAAAGACAAAAATCACATGATCAGAGCAAAAATTACAACTAAATTACAAAACAACTATCATCCAGAATCGTCAGAAAATCAACCTGTATGGAAGTTAGACAACCAAGGAATTAAAGAAGTCATATTCATCCAGATGGGTAGGTGGGGCAGAGACATGGAGGCACAGGGAGCCAGGTAGAGGCATGGAGATGTGGACCGGGCAGTCCAACACCCACATGTGGTGGATAAAAAACAGGAGGGATACCTTGGGACTGAGGGATCCCAGCCCCACACCAGGCCACACATCCCAGGGTTCTAGTGAGAGGAAAATAAGTCCCCATAACTTCCGGCTATAAAAAAAACATTGGTGTTGGGGCAGCTGAAGCAATTACAGGATTCTCAGGCATCTCATCTTAAAGGGTCCACAACAGATTTAGGACTTAGACTCACTCCCTCTGGGGTCCAGCAACAGGGCAGCGGCTGGAAGGGGACAAATGGCATACAGGGAGAAACTGAAGGGTCTGGCATCAAGGTGAGTGCTGGGGGCAGCTTCCTCCTGGACAAAACTCCAGAGACCAGGCATTGTTCCTTTTCTGAGCTAACCCCCCAAACAGAGCCACAGAGCAGTGACACCGTATTGGAGACTCCATCAACCTGGTTCTCATGGGCTGCCCTGCCCTGGTGATTACCTAAGGCTCTGCCCCATCCCACTTACCAGGGCAATTTTTACAATATGCCATGCTACTAATATAGGTAGTGAAAACACCTCTACCTAATACATAGACACAAACACAGGGAGGCCGCCAAAATGAGGAGACAAAAAAATATGACCCAAATGGAAGAACAGAAAAAAATTTGCAAAAACAACTAAACAAAATGGAGATAGGCAATCTATCAGATGCAGAGTGCAAAACATAGGTTATTGGGATGCTCAAGGAACTCACTGAGTACTTCAACAGCATAAAAAAGGCCTGGGCAGCCCTAGCTGGTGTGGTTCAGTGGATTGAGTACTGGCCTGCGAACCAACAGGATCAATTCCCAATCAGGGTACATGCCTGGGTTGCAGGCCAGGTCCCCAGTAGGGGGCATGTTTGAGACAACCACACATTGAAGTTTCTCTCCTTCTCATTCTCCCTCCCTTCTCCTCTCTCTAAAAATAAATAAATAAAATCTTTTTTAAAAAAGGAAAAAAGAAAACACCTGGGCAGAAATGAAGGTTACACTAAATGAAATAAAGAAAAACTTTCGGGGAACCAAAATGGAGTGGATGAAGCTGAGAATCAAATCAATGATTTGGAACAAAAGGAAGAAAAAAACATTCAATCAGAACAGCAAAGAAGAAAAAAGAATCCCCCAAACAATGATGGGCTAAGGAGCCTTTGGGACAACTTCAAATGTACCAACATCGAAATCATAGGGGTGCCACAAGTAGAAGAGAAACACCCAGAAATTGAACTTATTTGAAAAATAATGAAAGAAAACTTCTTTAATTCAGTGACAGAAATAGACATACAAGTCCAGGAAGCACAGAGAGCCCCAAACATATGGACACAAAGAGGAGCACACCAACACACATCATAATTAAAAGGCCAAAGATTAAAGATAAAGAGAGAATCTTAAAAGCAGTAAGGGAAAAGCAGGTAGTAGTTACCTACAAAGGAGTTTCCGTAAGACTGTCATCTGATTTCTCAAAAGAAATTTTGCAGGCTACAAGGAACTTTCAAGAACTATTTAAAGTGATGAAAAACAAGGACCTACAATCCAAATTACTGTATCTAGCTAAGCTATCATTTAGAATTGAGGGGCAGATAAAGTGCTTCCTAGAAAAGGTAAAGCTAAAAGAGTTCATCATCACCAAGCCATTATTATATGAAATTTTAAAGAAACTTATTTAAGAAAAAGAAGATCAAAACTATGAACATTAAAATGGCAATAAATTCACAACTATCAACAACTGAATCCAAAAAAACAAACTAAGCAAACAAGTAGAACAGAAACAGAATCATAAATATGGAGATCATTTGGAAGGTTATAAGCTGGGAGAGGGAAGGGGGAGAATGGGAGAAAATGTTCAGGGATTAAGAAGTACAAATTCATAGGTACAGAATGGACTGGGGGATTTTAAGAAGAGTAAGGAAATGGAGTAGCCAAAGAAATTATATGCATGACCCATGGGCATGAACTAAGAGGGGAGATTGCCAGAGGGAATGGAGGTGTGGGGTGGAGGAGGGCAAAGGGAGAAAAATTGTATACACCCATTTATGATAAAAACATTCAGCAACATGGGAACACAGAGAGATTATACCTCAACATAATAAAGGCCACATAGGTAAAACCTATTGCCAACATCATACCCAATGGGCAGAAACTAAAAGCATTTCCCTTAAGATCAGGAAAAAGACATGGGTGTCTGTTATCAATAGTCTTATTCAACATAGAACTGGAAGTCCTAACCACAGAGATCAGACAAGAAGAAATAAAAGTCATCCAAATTGGAAAAAAGGAAGTAAAGCTGTATTATTTGCAGATGATATTATACATAGAAAACCATATAGGCTCTACCAAAAAACTACTTGACCTAATACATGATTTCAACAAAGTAGTAGGATACAAAGTCCATATTGAGAAGTTGATGGCATTTTTAAGAAGGGATTAAGATGGTGGAGGAGTGAATGGAAGTCACACTGACCCCTCCGAGGACCAATCTGGAATTACAACTAAATTGGGGAGAAATTGCCCAGAACAAACAACTGAACAAGAGTGAGAGAGAAGCCTTATAACCTTGGACAGACAGAAGAATCAGTTCAGTACAACCTGACTGGGAAGGAGTGCACAGCGGACACGTGAGAAGGCTGGCTCGGCATCTGCAGGCGGCAGTGCCAGAGGGATATTTAAGCAGCTAGTTGGATCCCCCTGAGAAGAACGGGTCTAAACCAAAAGCGGGGATCCCCAGCCTATAGCACCAGAGCCCAAAAAGTACACAGATAACAGCCAACTGTGAAAAACAGCAAGGTTGCTCTCTGCCAGAGATGGGCAGCTGGAGACTGAAAGAGATGTTCAAAGGGCCAATGCATGAATTTTCATCTGCAGCCACTTACCCTGGGCTACAGCAAAGGTGAGGGCAGAGTGCGCTAGAGAAGCCTGAGGAGAGACAGGGGACCGAGGCTTTGGGGAGAGAACTGAGAAAGTAGCTGCTGGGATTCTGGTGCTGAGTCATCCCCCACACAGCAACAGCCATCTTGCTCAGGTTCAGAGGCAGATTTAATGGTGGGAGCACTGGGTGCGCGCCCTGGGTCCCGACTTCTGAAGGGCCCCGCAAAACCCCAAATTTACACTTTTTTCTAATGACACCAAGTTTGGTTTCATACGTGCAATTTTAATTACATACAAGTTTACAATCTGTGGTAAAACCTGATAGGATGTTTAAATATTTTCTTCTGCACCCAGACCCTCAACCGACCTTAACCCACCTCTGCTCAGGCAGACCACTCCCCTGACTGGCAGCCTGAGATGAAATGATAGCCCTGCCCACAGGAGGGACTCTGCTCTGGCCCTGTGGTGCTTAAGCCTGACTGTTGAGAGCAGAGTGACTAGATTAACAACTGAAGGGGACACCCACAGACACCAGATCCTGGGAAGTCTCGAACAAGCTTCTGAAGGTCAGACAGGGTCAACATCTGACTTCACTAGAGTTGGATCTAGAAAGAAAAAACAGCGGTAAATACTAGAGGCTACCAAGACCAAATCCACTGTGGTCTTCTCCATGCTTTGCAATATTTTCTTTACTACATAGCTTTTTAACATTCATTTCTTGGCCATCAGGCTGGTGCATATTAAATCACTAGATTTTATACTATAGTGTATTTCTTTGCTTTCTTATAATAGTCTTTATCTCTTTACAGCCATATTACTATTGATTCATTTGCTATTGATAGTTGGATTGCAGTGGGCAGTTATCTTTGTAGTTGAGGGCTTTTTTCCTGGGCTTTCTGGTTTTGCTCCAGCAGCCAAATAATGGGAAGACAAAGAAACAACCCCCAACTGAAAGGAAAGGAGGAACCCTCAGAAGGACTACTAAATGAAAGAGAGGCAAGTAAACTACCAGATATTGAGTTCAAAACAATGGTTACAAGGAAGTTCACTGACTCGGTGAGCTCAGTGAGAATTAAAGCCCTGGCTGGTGTAACTCAGTGGGTTGAGCTCTGCACTACAAATGAAAGAGTCACTGGTTCAGTTCCCCACTTGGGGCACAGGCCTGGGTTGCAGACCCGGTCCCCAGTGGGGGGCATGTGACAAGCAATCACACATCGATGTTTCTCTCCTTCTCCGTCCCTTCCCCTCTCTCTAAAAATAAATAAATAAAGTCTTTTTAAAAAGAATTACAAAAAAAAAAAAACTACAGGGAAACTATGAGGAACTTACTGCAAACTATATCAGTATGAAAAACAACACAGAAACTATCAACAAGAACCAAGAGGAAATGAAGAATACAATTTCTGAATTGAAGAACACAATAGAAGGAATCAAAAACAGGCTAGATATGAAGCAGAAGATTGAATCAGCAAGCTGGAGGACATGGTAGAGAAAAACTCCCAGAAAAAGCAAGAGAATGAAAAAAGGCTCAGAAAGAATGAAGAGGAGTTAAGGGAAATGCAGGACAACATGAAACGTAATGAATCTGTGTAATAGGAATACTGGAAGGAGAAGAAGAAGAACAAGGGTTAGAAAACCTGTTGGAAAAAGTAATGATGGAAAACTTCCCTAATTTGAGGAGAGAAATTTGTCACACAAATCCAGGAAGCACAAAGGGTCCCAATTAACAGGAACCCAAAAGTCCCACTCCAAGACACATCATAATTAAAATGACAGATATCAAGGACAAAGAGAGACTCTTAAAGGTAGCAAGGGAAAACAGGAAGTAACATACAAGGGAACCCTGATAAGGCTAGCAGCTGACTTCTCCATGGAAACACTACAAGCCAGAAGGGAATGGCCAAAAAACATTCCAAGTAATGAAAAGCAGAGGCCTGCAACCAAGACATCTCTACCCAGCAAGGCTCTCAATTAAAATGGAAGGTGAAATAAGGTAATTCTTAGACAAAAGAAAGCTAAAAGAATATACCTCTACCAAACCAGCATTGCAAGATATGCTAAAGGGACAGCTTTCAGAAGATGAAGAAAAAGAGTGAAAGACAGAGGAACACAAGTACAAAGGGAAAAAATGAATAAGTACCTATCAATAATAACCTTAAATGTAAATGAATTAAATGCTCCAATTAAAAGACATAGAGTAGATGAGTGGATAAGAAAACATGACCTGCACATATGCTGCCTACAAGAGACCCACCTCAAAACAAAAGACCTACACAGACTTAAAGTAAAGTCTTGGAAAAAAATATTCCAAGCAAATGGACAAGAAAACAAAGTCCATGCAGCAATACTTATATTAGGCAAAATAGACTTCAAAGCAAAGGCCATAAAAAGAGACACAGAAGGACACTTCACAATACTCAAAGGAAGGGTCCATCAAGAAGACATAAATATTTTAAACCTATATGAACCCAACATAGAAGCACCGAAATATATAAGGAAAATCCTGGAGAACTTCAAGAAAGATATAGACAGCAACACACTGATAGTAGGGGGTTTTAATACCCCACTGTTGTCCTTGGATAAATCATCAAAATGAAATACCAATAAGATATTGTAGAACTGAATGATGCATTAGATCAAATGGACTTAACTGATATATATAGAACCTTTTATTCCAAAGAAGCAAACTACATATTCATTTCAAATGCACATGGAATATTTTCAAAGATAGACCACATGATAGGACACAAAAGAAGCATCAACTAATTTAAGAAAATTGAAATCATATCAAGCATTTTCTCAGACCACAAGGGCTTAAAATTAGAAACCAACCTCAAGAAAAACTCAAAACATTGAAACACATGGAGACTGAATAGCATGCTATTGAACAATGAATGGGTCAATAATGAGATCAAAGAAGAAATCAAAACGTTTCTGGAAACAAATGAAAATGAACATATAACAGTTCAATAGCATCGGACACAGTGAAGGCAGTCCTGAGGGGGAAGTTCATAGCAATACAGGCCTATCTAAAAAAGATAGAAACATTTCAAGTACACAACTTAACCCTACTCTGCAAGAACTGGAGAAACAACAACAAAGCCCGGAGTGAATTGAAGGAAAGAAATAATCAAGATCAGAGCAGAACTGAATGACATAGAGACTAAAAAACAATTCAAAGGATCAAAAAATCTAGGAGCTGGTTCTTTGAAAAGATAAACAAAATCAACAAGCCTTTAAGCAAACTCATCAAGAAAAAAAGGGAGAGGACAAAAATAAATAAAATCAGAAATGAAAGAGGAGAAATTACAACTGATACCACAGAAATACAAAGGATTGTAAGAAATTACTGCGAACAACTATATGCCAAGAAATATGAAAACTTGGGTGAAATGAAGAAATTTTTAGAAAAATATAATCTTCCAAAACTGAATGAAGAAGAAGCAGAAAGCCTGAGCAGTCCAGTAACACCTGGTGAAACTGAAGCAGTAATCAAAACACTCCAGACACACAAAAACCCTGAACCAGATGGTTTCACAGGAGAATTTTACAAAACACTTAAAGAAGAGCTGACTCCTGTCCTTTTCAGACTATTCAAAAAAATCCAAGAAGTGGGAAGACTCCCAAATTCTTTCTATGAAGCCAAAATCATCCTAATGCCAAAACCAAATAAAGACAAAGAAAGAAAGAAAACCACAGGCCAATATCGTTGATGAACATAGACACTAAAATTCTCAATGAAATACTGGCAAACCACATCCAACAATACATTAAAAAGATCATACACCATGATCGAATGGGATTCATCCCAGGGATGCAAGGATGGAACAATAATCACGTATCAATAAACGTAATACATCACATAAACAAAAAGAAAGACAAAATCACATGATCATATCAATAGATGCAGAAAAAGCATTTGATAAAGTACAGCACCTGTTTATGATAAAAACACTCAGCAATGTGGGAATAAAGGGCATATACCTCAACATAATAAAGGCTATATACGAGGAACCTACATCCAACATTATACTGAATGGGCAAAAATTAAAGCTTTCTAACTGAGATCAGGAACAAGACAAGGATGTCTGCTTTCACCACTTCTATTAAACATAGTACTGGAAGTCCTAGCCACAGTCATAAGGCAAGGAAAAAAAAGGCATCCTAATGGGAAAGGAGGAAGTAAAACTGTCATTTTTGGCAGATGACATGACAGTGTACATAGAAAACCCCATAGACTCCACCAAAAATCTACTCGACCTAATCAGTGAATTTGGTAAAACAACAGGATACAAAGTCAATACTCAAAAATCAAAAGCATTTTTGTACACCAACAGTGAAATATCAGAATCAGAAATCAGGGTAAAAATCCCATTTGCTATAGCAACAAGAAAAATAAAGTATCTAAGAATAAATTTAACTAAGGTGATAAAAGACCTGTACTCAGAGAACTACACAATGCTGAAGAAAGAAATTAAAGAACACACAAATAAATGCAAGCATATTCCATGTTCATGGATTGGAAGAATTAACATCATCAAAATATCCATACAACCCAAAGCAATTTATAGATTCAATGCAATCCCGATTAAATTACCAATGACATATTTCACAGATATAGAACAAACAATTCAAAAATTTATATGGAACCACAAATGACCCCGAATAGCTGCAGCAATTTTGAGAAAGAAGAGCAAAGTCAGAGGGATCACAATATCCGATATTAAACTATAGTACAAGGCTACTGTAATCAAAACAACCTGGTACTAGCATAAGAACAGACACATAGATCAATGGAAGAGAATAGAGAGCCCAGAAATAAATCCATGTCTGTATGGTCAATTAATATTCAACAAAGTGGGCAGGAGCATAAAATGGAGTAAAAATAGCCTCTTCAACAAATGGTGTTTGGATATCTGGGCAGCTACACGCAAAGAAATGAAATTCGACAACCAATTTATAGCATACATAAAAATAAACTCAAGATGGATGAAAGAGTTAAATATAAGTTGCAACACCATAAAAGTCCTAGAAGAGAACATAGGCAGGAAAATCTCAGATATTCCATGCAGCAATATTTTCACCAATATGTCCTCTAGAGCAAGGGATATAAAGAAAAGAATAAACACATGGGGCTTCATCAAAATAGGCAGCTTCTGCACTGCTAGAGAAAACATGAGCAAAATGAAAAAGGAACCAACCGTATGGGAAAATATATTTGCCAATGATACCTCCGACAAGGTTTTGATCTCCAAAATATATAAAGAAGTCACATGACTCCACTCCAGGAAGACAAACAATCCAATCAAAAAATAGGCAAGGATCTGAACATACATTTCTCCAAGGAGGACATACAGAGGGCCCAGAGACATATGAAAGGACTCTCAGCATCGCTAGCCATCAGAGATGCAAATTAAAACCACAATGAGATACCACTTCACACCAGTCAGAATGGCCCTTATAAACAAATCAACAAACAAGTGTGGCTGAGGATGTGGAGAAAAGGGAACCCTAGTACACTGTTGGTGGGAATGCAGACTGGTGCAACCACTGTGGAAAACTGTATGGAATTACCTCAGAAAACTAAAAATGGAACTTCCTTTTGACCCAGCAATGGAATTGCTGGGATTATACCCTAAGAATCCTGAAATACCAACTCAAAAGAACTTATGCACCGCGATGTTCATAGCAACACAAGTTACAATAGCTAAGAATTTGAAGCAACAGAAGTGCCCAACAGTAAATGAGTGGATCAAAAAACTATGGTACCTTGACACAATGGGACACTATGCAGCAGAAAGGAAGAAGGAGCTACTACCCTTCACGACAGAATGGATGGATCTGGAGAGCCTTATGCTAAGTGAAATAAGTCAGGTGGTGAAAGACAGATACCATATAATCTCACCTATAGGTGGAAACTAATCAACAAAATAAAGAAGAAAGCAAAATATAACAAGCAGCATTGAAATAAAAAATAAACTGACGATAACCAGAGCGGAGGAGGGAGGTGGATGATGGGAAAGGGAAGGGAAGGGTCATCAAAGAACATGCATAGAGGACCCATTGACAAAGCC
>PVJD01015334.1:0-25342 GCA_004026545.1 Mormoops blainvillei | reverse complement strand
GTATTGACTACAGAAGCTCTGTTATCGATTTGCTGAGCAACCTTTAGGAAATGACTTTACTTCTCTGTGTACCAATGTCCTCCTTTGCCCAATGATGACAATGATAAAACCTGCTTTAAAGAGGGACGATTCAAGTTAATTCATAAACACGACAGCATGAAGTATTGTGTAAACACCAATTACTGCTTTAATTACGGAAGCACTTCTTCCAAAGAAAATCTGAACAGAGGCCTCCTTTCTAGAAGTCTTTCTCTGTGAAAGGTAACAGTGCAGGGAGATCTACAGGGGGGTTTTGTGCAGATGTTCCTCTAAGGATCGATTCTTCCCACTAAAAGTAGACGCCTAAGTTTCTCTCTGGATTTATCGAGTATTTGACAAGCGTGGGTCAGTTCTTCCCTTTTCTTGAAACTCTTCCTTCTCAGCAGCCCGGCCTTACTACCACTTGTGCCTCCATTCTTTTCTGTGTCCTTTGCTTTCTCTCTCTCTCTCCCTTCCTCCCTCCATACACACACACACCCCGACAAAATATTCTCCCTTACATAAGGGAGCCTAGGATCCCTTTGTTTTTCCCATTACAGCCCTTGTACGCACAAGACTCTGTAACGATTCCCATCAGATAGCAGACTTTCAAACTCTCTGAGAATTTGCATTTCCATCCTTCTCTTTGACATCTCTATCAGAATTATCTGGAAAAAATAAACAGACCCTCCTCCCTGTTCTTTTCTTTTCAACAATGACATTAACGATCTCTGAGTTACCTAGGTTTAACTTACCAAGTCATCTCAGACCTTGCTTTCTCTATAAACCCCTCATGGGCAATTAGTTGCAAATTCCCAAAGATTCTATTTGTGTGTTCTCTCTTCTAATCTCCCCCTCTCTTTCCATCCTGCCAGCACGACACTGTTACAGATCCTAATCACAGCCTGGATAGCTACCATAGCCCCTAATTTACTTATCCACATTCTGCCAATTGCCACTTCAACCCATTGGGTTCTCAGAGTGGTTTTGATCAACTTGCTGCTGCTGCTTTGGAACAATCAATGACTCCCTCTTTCCTCCTCCTGGAATACAAGATCCTGCACATGAATGCCCCAAACCCACCATTCAGCTACATCTCACTGCTTTCCTACGCACTATGTTCCAACCAAACTCAACTAATATTCTCTGGACATGATTGGCACGTGGGGAGGCAGGTGAGGGGAGAGGACTTGAATTGATTACCCACTCTGTCTTTGTCTCCTGGTCTATCCATCTTTTAAGGCCCACGCAATTTTCCTCGATTTCTCCACAACCTTATATTGTCAGTCTCTCCTTTGCACTTGACGCTTCACAGTTGTCCTCGTGTGTGTATGTGTTTACGGTGCTCATTCTACTCTAACTTACAGCATATTCGTTCATATTCAATTTTATTTCCACTTCTCCCTCATGAGAGTTTACATTCCTTGAGTTCAGACAAGATGTCATACTCTTCTTTGTAGTATGCTATCCCTAGCCTGCACTTTGCACTGGCAAATGCTTAAGAAATATCTTTGAATTGAAATTCACGGGAATGCCTTTAAATGCCTTTTTGGAATTCATCAGATATATTACAACCAAAAAAACTTCAGGAATGAGGTGATCTTGCCAATGACCCAGGACTTGGTCCTAGGTTGGCAGATAATTAGGATAAAGTCTTGGTCTGAATCACTGATTGAAGCGAGAGATCTATCAAAGTTGTTTTTTTTTAAGTCTTGTCAGTGATATAACAGATGGCATTCTTCCTCCTAAGTCAGTCTGTTTAAAATTCCCAAATAAAATCCTGCCACATGGAGCAGCAAAATGAACAACACATCACCCAGAGGAATCTTCTGGGTGGAAGTGGGCTCCATCCTCAGCATCCCTGGGGCCGTCCTTCTCTGACCCCCTCCTAGGGCTGCTTGCTCATTCCCTGAGCTGTGAAACTGGGCCGGTTCTACTCAGACGGAATCAAGAGCTAACCTCTGCAAGGGATAGCAAGCTAGCCTCTGACGTTACCAAGTCCCAGGCCTCAAATAAACACAGAGAACTTGCTGATCTGCCTCCAGAAGAAACGTTTAATATCTAGCTCCTTAAGATGACTGGGTCTTCTCAACCACTTTAGGAAATCAGTTCACTACAACACCTCCTTGTTGAATCATGTAAACTCAGGACACAGATAGGAAGATGTTCCATTGGTCAGCCCGTCCAGGGGAGCATTTGCCCTGTGCTCTGAGTAACTGACCTCGAACTTCCAAAGGCAGAGTGAGAGTCATGTCTGCTCCGCCCTACTTTCTCAGCGAAGAGCACTCTGGTGTCCAATTTAGTGTGAACGTGAGGCAAAAGAAAAAAGTGTTAAAGAATCAAGAAATTGAGCAGGGTTCTAAAAACCAAATTGATAAAAGGAAAAAATGGAGCACGTCTTCAAACCCTAGGGAGGGAGGGAAGTGAGCTGTCAGTGCTTTAATGCCTGAGGTTCCCTTTTCTTCCCCCCATCACCTGGGCCACTTCCACTCCAGGCCAATCTTCAGCATAACCGAATTTAATACAGGACACATCGCTCACGTTAAAGTAGACCCTCCCCTGGGCCATGGACACCCAGCCTCTGATCTCTTACTTCCTAGGGTCGGTGGGTCGGGGTTGCTCCAGCGTCCTGGACCGGGAGGCAGCAGGGGGCGCTGTAGAACCACCTCCCCGTGCCCAGGCGGGCAGTGCTGGGCCCAGGCAGGCAGGGCCGCCGCCACGTCGGACCCCGCTTCCTACCTAGATGTGCGCGTCCTTCCTAAAACAGATAGTAAACCCCGCGGCACGCGAAAGGTACGTGACTAGATAACCAGAGCGCCTGCCTGCGCCCTGTAAAATGAGTCACCCTCTTTTTTCCTCCTCTCTGGGTCTCGCAGATCTGGGAATGAAGCAAAGTTGCTCCTTCTGACACGTGAGAGCGCCGACCTCGGCCTTCCCTTAAAAAAAACACAGCTGCCGACCCCGAGCCGCCCGGGGACTGCAGCCAAGTCATCGGCGAAGCGGTTCCCGCGCCGCTCCCTCCCGGGGAACTCGCTGCGGCTCCAAATCCAGACTTCCCTGTGAATGGGCCGTCGGCAAACCAGGCGACCCGGCGCGCCTTCCACCACACTTTGTATCGCACACGGTCCCCACACCCTGCGCCCTGACGTCCCGGAGCGTTCGAGGGGACCCACGTTCCCGGGTCTGTTCCGCTTCGGGACGCGGGGACGAGTCTGAGGAGCGCGCGCGGCGGGGGCTAGGCGCACTCTGCCTGCCTTAAACGCCCTGGGGGAGTGCGAGCACTCCAGGGCCACCCTCCCAAGGGTTCCCTGTCCGCGGGTCGTCGCGCGCGTGTCCGCGGCTGTGGGAGAGGAAGTGTCCACGGGCTGAAGAGCGCGCCCGGCGTCCGCGGGGTCGGCTCGTGGGGCCGTTCCGCGCCCCGCAAGACCCAGGGCGCGGACCCGGAGTGAAACAGGATTGGGCCTGGGGTCCCGGGCACGTCGCGTGGCGGCGGGGGGCGCCTCCCTCCCGGGCTGCCGCGGCCGGTACTCACATGTCGGGTCCCGGCGACCAGGGCGGCGGGCGGTGGCCGAGGGGGTCCCGCGGCGAGGGCGCCGAGCGCGGCTCCAGTCCCCCGTTGACGCCCCTCCAGCCCCGCCGGCGGCGCTGCGCCTCGGCGTCCACGTCCTCGCCCTCCTCCTCCTCCTCCTCTTCCTCCGGCGCGGGGAAGGTCACCCTCGCCTGCTCCCTGCACTTCCTGACCTTGGTGGACATCGCGCCGGCCGCGGTCCGAGCGCGGAGATTCCTGCCGCGGGCCTCCGCCGCCGCCGCGGCCGCCGCGCCGTCTCCCCGCCGCGCCCCCGGCCCGCCTCCTGCGGCCCCGGCGGCCCCGCGCAGTCCCCCGCGGGGGGCGAGGAAGACCCCGCGGCGCAGCCCGACACTGGACCGCTGGAGACGGTAGCCGAAGCCGCCGCGCCGCCGCCCACCCTCCAGCCCACGGCGGCTGCGGCTGCGGCTGCGAGGAGTCGGCCCGGGGCCGCGCGGGGCGCGGGCGCTGCCTGCTCCGTGGCCCGCGCCTGCTCCGACAGCATCACTTGCTAGGACGGCAGCGGGACTCGGGATGGAGGCGCGGGAGGGGCCAGGGGAGGGCACGGAGTCCTTCCCAGACTCTGCCCGCGGGAGAGGACTCGGGCCAGCAGGTAGGGAGGCGCGAGGCCCCCCCTCCCCACTGGGCCATGGCTCTTCCAGAGGCTCCGCCGCCCTTCCCCTATAAACACAAGTTCCCTAAGGAAGGAGACCGGCTGGCTTGCAGCGCATTTCCCGCAGGCCCGTTGGTCCTATCGCTTACCAAATGGCCCTTCCCCTTGCTCCACACCGGGAGGCTTAGCGGAGCCCACCGGGGACCCAGGGCACGTCCCCAGGGCCTCCGTACCTCAGGAGTGGTGGCGCTTTGCACGTGCATCATGCTTCGGGATTTTTAAAAAATGAATCTCAAAAACATCTAACAGTATTTATATACTTTCCAAGGAATATTTTCCAGCAAAATTTAAAGTCTTTTTAAAACCAAAAGAAACAAGAAAAGCATTTTAAAATTCAAGAGCAGCATTTCTTCCAGGAGAAAGGACTCATGGAATTGCTGTCAGAAGGAGTCTGAAGTATCAAGGCATGGATCTGTCTTTTCAGAAATAATAAAACTGAGGCCCAGAGAGACCGAGTAAACAGCCGGAGGGAGGTAGTTGTGGGAAGGCTCCGACCAAACCTGGGCAACCATCTTTTCCAAGTTCCTATTGGCTCAAATAGGCAGCTTTCCAGCAGGTCCAGCTTGGAAGAATTACAAGAATACCAGACATGCTATGATGAGATAAAAGAAGTTATTCATTTTTAATTGTATGCAATTTTACCATATCTCGTTGGGGAGGAATTCTTCCAAATTTAAACAAAACACATGTAAGGAAAGATAGCTCTTGGGAATTTAACTCTTAAAAATAAGTAAAATCTTGTGGGGGGTTTTTTGAGATGATCATAAATCTGTGTGTTTAAGGAAGCAATGATGTTTACTTACGCACCTGACACAGAAGAAAAGTGAATACTAATGCTAGCTAGTGCTTTACGGTTGGGAGCACCTTTCCCGGTGGGCTGGCGCAGGTGGAAGTTAAGAGGGAGCAGCCTCAGGGAGGCTGACTTCCCAGCCCCTCACTCCCGCCCTGGAGCGTCTCTAAAGCAGGCCCGCGCCTCAGTGCAGACCCCCACCGCCCCCACCGCCCTCAGCCTGCCTCTCCCATGCCCTTTCATCCTCCACACTGCTACAGAGACCACGCTCCAGTAGGTCTGTGGAAGCCTCCGGGGACTTCCCAGGGCTCTCATTTTAAAATCCAAACTTGGCACTCTCAGCCCCGCGTGATCTGAATCATTCTTCTGCCCAGCCTCCCCCATTACATACCCCAACTTTGGTCACCCTTTCACTCATTGCCTGATGTTCTGGACACTTCCGCACATCCCTGGCTTTGTCTGTGGCTTTCCTGTCTCTGAACTGCCTTTCTCTTCCCTCTTTCCCCTGGGACACTTCTGCTTTGGCCTAAAATCCTAGGTTCCAGGTGTCTCTCATCTGACACTCTCTCCTACATCCCCGTGAAGTTCACATGGCCCCTGGTCCATTCCAGTGGCCCTGTGTGGTACTGCAGTCTCACCACGGGTCACATTGTATTGAAATTAGCTCTTTTTGTGCCTTCCTCCTCTTGAGACAATTCCTTAAGGATGGTTTGGGATCTTACTTCCTTTGAGCTAGTCGGGGGCTCATCTTTATGTGTCTGACATTTAGCTCAGCATCTGAGGTGCAGGACAAGCTCGGTACATGTCTGCTGAGTGAATTCAGGAAG
Source organism: Mormoops blainvillei (assembly GCA_004026545.1). NCBI lineage: Eukaryota > Metazoa > Chordata > Mammalia > Chiroptera > Mormoopidae > Mormoops > Mormoops blainvillei. The sequence goes on along the minus strand of PVJD01015334.1, from coordinate 19,469 downwards.
TCTACAGGGTGATAGCTAGCTGGGTGGGGGTAGAGGATGGAGAAATCGAGGAAAAAGGACTCATGGACATGGACGAGTGTGGTGATTGCGGATGGCGTATAAGGGGGCTAAATGGTAATGAAAAAATACAATAAAGATTTTATTTTTTAGAGAAGTTTTAGGTTCATAGCAATATGGAGTGGAAGGTACAGGGAGTTCCCTCATACTCTCCGTCCACACGTGCGTAGCCTCCCCCATTACCAACATCCCCCCCAGATTGGTGTCTCTGATAAGCTGACCAACCTAGACTGATACATCATTGTCATCCAGAGTCCACAGTTCGCATTAAAGGTCACTTTTGGTTTTGTACAGCCTATGGGTTTAGACAAGTTCATAATGACATGTATCCCCGAAATACAGAGTAATTTCACGGCCCTAAAAATCCCCTGTGCTCTGCTCATTCATCCCTCCCTCCCTCCTATCCCTTCTCAAACACTGATTTTTAAAAAAAAATCATCTCTACAGTTTTGCTTTTTCCATAATGTCATAGAGTTGGAATCATACAGTATGCAGCCTTTCAGTGTGGCTTCTTTCACTTAGCAACATTCATTTAAGCTTCCTGCACATCCTTTCATGGACCGACACAGCTCATTTCTTTTTAGTGCTGAATAATATTCCATTGTTGGAATATCTCCAGCTTCTTTATCCATTCATCTACTGAACAACAGCTTGCTTGCTTGCTTCCGAGTTTTGGCAATTACGAATAAAGCTGCTATAAACATCTATGTGCAGGTTTTTGTGTGGCCGTAGATCTTCAGTTTCTTTGGGTAAATACCAAAGGGCGCAACCGTGGCTCACATCTCACCAGCACGGGTGTTGTCTGTGTTCCATATCTTGTCTATTCTAACAGGTATGCACTGGGATCTCATTATCTCAATTTGCATTTCCCTGATAACATGTGCTGATTTGCCACCTGTGGACCTTTAGCGAGGTGCTTGTTAAGGCCTTTGGCCCCGTTTTTAAAATTTGGTTGTCTTCTCGCTGAGTTTTAAGAGTTCTTCGTATATTTTGGATAACAGCGTTTTATCACATATATTTTTTTTCCCACAAATATTTTCACCCAGTCTGTGGCTTATCTTCTCATCCTCTTGATTCTTTGCTCTCTAAAATAAACAAGTCATAGATTTCCTAAGCCGCATAAACTAGTAAGATGGGGAGTGCTGCATGTCGGAACAATGAAACCTGCAAACGGAGGATCCCCGGAAGTACTGGGGTGATTAATATCCCAGAGCCTTTCGCACGGAATTTGCAATGACCTGTAAACGACGTGTCAGTAATGCTTGCAGCTCTTTAACAGGCCAAGGCAGTCCAGGCAGTTTCCTTACTTACAACAAGTATTTTCGAAACTGCCTCATAAGTTAGAAGTTTGGAACTCAAAACTTACTTTAGTATAGAAATGAGTTGTAAGTGATGCTTCTATTTCCTGGATGGCTCGCACAAGACTAATTAGCTTCGATTTGCTGAGCGACAGTACTGGGTGGTATCTAAGAACACAGGCCCTGGGCTAGTTTCAAACCGGGCGCCCTTCTGAGCAGCGCGATCAAATCTCGCGAGTCCTGCGCCATTTCACCTGGGACGGGATCTTCCGCTGGTTCAGCGTCTCCACGTGAAGCCTCCCCGCGGGTAGTCCCTAGGCAGCCACCTTGGTTCTCAGGTGGACTGTCAGGTATTGCAGTGCTTGTGTTCGAACCACCCTGATTTTACATTAAGCACAAGAGTGGCGATGCTGGGGATTCAGGTACGCCAAACCGAGAAAAGCTTCCTTTAAGTGAAAGGTGAGTGTCGCAAAATGAGGTATTTTGGGAGGGAAAGAGGGACCACATTCACCTAAGTTTTATTACAGTATGTTGTTAGAATGACCTATTTTATTATTAATGATTGCTGTTACTTTCTCACTGGGTATATTGATAAATTATACTTTATCCTAGGTGTGCATGTATAGGAAAAAACATAGTATGCAGAGAGTTCGGTGCTCTCCGTGACCTCAGGCTTCCCCTCGGGGTCTTGGAGCGTGTTCCCGCCAATAAGGGGGAGCGACCGTGCCGTGTGAGGTCTAGCCACTGTTAATTCACTGTTGGGAACTAGAGAACGAACGACCCAAGCTTGAAGTTGGGGTCCTAAAGCACGGACCTGCCCTGTCTCTAATCGCATTGCCTAAGTTGTACAGGTGTTCACTGACTTGTCTGTCTTTTCCACTGGACTGGAAGCTCTTTGGGGGCAGAGACAGTGTCTCCGCTGACTGTGTTACACCAGCCTAACCACAAAATTGGAAAAAAAAGGAAGCATTTAATAAGTGGTAGCAGCTGGAACAGCAGACACACAATGAATATTTATGGAAGGAGCATCCGGGAGTGAGGACGAGGAAGACAACGTTCTTCCTCTGTTTTGGGACAGTGTGCCAACTTCAAGTTCAACCTGAGAATGGGTGGAGTTTTTTCTTTCATGGCTTCCTACTCTTTCTGTCACATCTTTTCCTGTTTTATAGTGCCCAGCCTCCCTGGTACCTGTGCGCTGGGCGACTTGGCAGTGCTTTAATTCTCCCACGATGGTATCTCTCTGGGCTGTTCTCTCCTGAAAGTGATGTCTGCTTCCCAGTCGCCCTTCAACCTCCTGCCAGTCAAAATCGCCATTCCTTCAGGACCACCAACCACAGCTAGCTGCTAAAGGGAATGTGTGCAAGAGATTTACATTAAAAAAAACAACCTGCCATGAATATCCATTTGGTGCAATTACTAGCTGTGGATTAAAGGAAAGCAAAAGAAGGATGCTTTGGGGGTGGGGTGGGGGCGGAGCTGGGTGAGGAGCTACCCAGCAGCAAGCCAACCTCGGGGTGACTTTCCTGCAGGGCTTCTGACTACCATCTTCCCTGCTACTGAGGCTGCTGCTCCAAATGATTTAAGCCGGCCTCCCAGCCCCCATCAGCCTCTGCTCATAGCGCTGTCAGGAAAGGCTGCCGGCTTGAGGAGAGTGGAAAAGGGGCCAGGGGGCAGGGCTGGCGGCTTTCTGTATAGTCTTGATCTTGAGGAAATAGGGACAGAGATATATTATCTTTGGGAGGCAATTTTCCACGAGTGTCTCACATTTCTGCACATCTTGCAAGGAGTGGCAATGGCCGCCTTTGTTCTGGAAAAATCTCTTCAAGGGTGTTTGACGGCGGACAGCCTTGGAAGATGGAGATAGTGTCTGTGGAGCAAAGAGCAGGTTTGTTTACTGTCCAGTGTAATATAGAGAACGCTTCCGCTGGGGTAAAGGCCAGGCAGGGCTACCGATCATTATGGAAAATTCGTTCTCTGAGCCGGGGGTTCCTCTGTGGTGATGCAGCCCACTGCACGGGCAGGTGTCACCTGGCCCTCTCTTGTCCGGACAGAAAGCGGAGGCTCAGGGAACTGGGACAAGAGGCGACATTCAGGCTACTGCTACTGCTGTGAGTAATAACCTGCCCTTTATCCCTGCTCTGGGACTTTCATGCTTTCTGCCAGCATCCATGAAACTGTAACTAACTTGTTAGCTTGCAAATAGTGTGAAATCACAGACCCTTCATAGTTCTTGACAATTATTACAACTTACAGATGAAAAAGTTCTCAGCTCTCCCCAGAACAGATATCTCCAAGGGTAAAGGAAATTCTTAAAGGGGTGTTTGCAGCTTTCCCAGGGGACTGTGTTGCTAATTTTTCTGTGCCCAAGTACTCCTTTACATCCTTGTTCACGACGATTTTTTATGTGAAATCAGTACCGAAGGAAACCAGTGCTCTTAATAAGACACAACCTTGACGAGTGCTTAGCTGTGTAATGACAGTCTGAGGGCTGTCACTGCCCCTCCAGCCAGCACTGCGTTTGGACAGTTGCGGTAAAAGAGAACGAGTGGTTGGCTTTCATTTCCTCTGCATGTACCTACCGAAATCAGATCTGCCTGGCCTCTGTTCTTGGCAAGGGCAGGAACAACTCTGCTTTATCCTAATCCCTATTCCTGTTCACCCCCTTCCAAACCCTATTTAAAGACATGTTCCTCAAAGTTATATTTGTCCTTCCTCGAGGGAGGAACAAAGTATGGAGCACTTACCAATGGGAAACTGGCAGAGACTTGTCGTATACGTCACCTGTCAGAAAGGGAGTTTGAGAAAGAGAGGAGTGTCGTCTTTCCAGTGTTTTTCCTTTTAGTGAGTTGAGTTAAAGTAATTTCTTATTCATGTTATTCCTGCGCAGGGCGAATTCTTAGGACATACTAAAAATGGTGATAAAAACTAAAGTGCAATTCCCTTTCCTTTTCCTACTAATTTTTCTACCCTTTAATGTCGTATTTATTCTGTGCAACCTGAACATCTCTGGCAGGTTGCAGTGCAACTCCCTCCTAAGTTCTGAGCAGTTCAGTGACAGAGTTAGGATACAGTCGTTAGTCTCCACGTCACCAGGTTACCCTCCTCTCTTTGGTTTAAAAGCCCAGGCATGTCCTCACTGCCAACAGATGAAGACAGACCTGGTCTGCTGACACCCCAAGTCCAACCAGGTGTAGATTTAGGGAGGGGAAAGTGGGCCTCACCTAAACACTCTAGAGATAAAAGAGAGACCCCCAAAACAGATCTTACTTATAAATAATTGTGTATGTGTTCTCACTTGTTTAAACCTCAGTCACCTTCAAAATACTCTCCATCTGATGCGAGACACCTAACAAGAAATTTTTTTCCACTGCTCAAAACAGTTTTTGAACTCATTGATTTTGATGCCTTTTAATACTTCTACCGTTTTTTGTTTCACCTCTTCCGCATTGGCAAAATGTATCCCTTCAAGGACTTTTTTCATCCGGGAAACAAAAAAATTGATCGAGTGAATAGGAAGGGTGGGGCGCGAGGGGGTCATGCTCTTTTTTGGTCAAAAACTGCTGAACCCTCAGCACAGTGTGGGCAGGTGCGCTCCTAAATCACCCTCATGAAATGGTCAAACACATTGAAAGAGTCTTCAAAAAGTAATTCACTGAAGCTGAATGCAGCCTCTCACAATAACACCAGCTGGTACATGGATACAGATGGGTTCCTAGAACACCCCCCTAGCGGGGAAAGGCTGTACTACAAGGGGTTCACCCTCCAGAAGATAATTCTGTTTTGGGGGGGTCCCTCCTCGTAAAGGACAGTATGTCCCCATTGCTTTAAGCCATGACCTTCCTAACCCCCTCCTGATTAGGTATCTTAATCTTCAAATGTGACTCCTTTACCTTGTAATTCTTCACTTTAGGCAGAAGTGTTAAGAGGGAACAAAACGAAAGAGAAATAGGAGAGAAGATGCATAGGGTTCTTTGCTTCTCCCTTTGGTCACTTGGAATAAATTACCTTAAAAATGTAAGAAATATCCACCTCCATGGGATGCTCAGTGGTCTTATTTTAATATAAACTTCCATTAAAGTTAAAATTACAAGATATTCATACAACAACATGAAATATAGAACTCCATTATTAATATTTTAAAATAATCCGAATGTGTTTAAGGATAAGGGAGAGGGAGGAGATTATACTGTCTAGAAAAACCGTGAACCGTGAATTTGAAACATACCTTCAAGGGCATCTAGTCTGATCACCTTATAATGCTCGAGTCCCTTTGCACTGCTCCCACTCCATCCTTTCTTAGAAGAGGCTTAGATGCCAGGAGGAAAGACTAATGGCGTAGCTCACAAGCTAATCAGAGAATCGGGTTGAAGAGGGGCTGCCATTACAAGGACTGTGGTTGTGTCCGTTAGCGGTGGAGTAGGCGCTCAGAGGGGGCTGCAGGTGGTATGCGGGAGGGTTCCTGGAAAGCCCTGATTCCCAGGACCACCTTTCTCTACAAGGACTGGAAAAGGGCACCTGGACACATACAAATCAAATGCAGGAGACACCTTCATAATTATGAGTTGGGCACAGAAATGGAGAGCAGTTAGTAAGGATCTACATTATCATAAACCAAAAAGAAGGCAAGTGATAAATTTTTGCATACAGTACATTTAGGCTTGACTACAGACCAGGCAAAGGCTGAAAGATAATTTGATGCTTTAAACCTTGGCTTAACTTGGATTTCTCCTGGGACCCCGCGGGCACCCTGTGAAGTGCTGCTCACCGCAGAGCTCAGGCACATCACAGAGTGGAGATCGGTACGAGACGAGCCACTGCTGTGCACAAAAACACCTCTCATTCAAGCTCTACAGTAGCCCTGGCTGCCGAACAGCAAAGAGGAGTCATTTCTTTAGACCATTTTGTTTCATGAGGATTTTTTCCCCCCTTATCAACTGTTTAGCTACCAGCTTACAATTCTGAAACCCCAAAGGGAGAGAGAAGCTTCTCACAATGCCAGGAAGGACATGGCAGGTTCCCAGACCAGAAATGGCTTCAAGCTTCATGTAAAGTCAGCGTAGCAACTCATAGGTGGATTTTTACTCCAAATTCATTGAAGGGCCTATGCTGCCAATAATACCTTGTTTAAAACTAATCAGCTCATCCTTGGCTGGAAGTATTACGTGTACTGTAGCCAAGTGCTTTAAAATGTCAACAAAGACACCTTTGGAGATAACTCGGCCAAAGCCCAATATCCACAAATGAACTGATTTCCGGAGGAACAGTGAAAGCCCTCCGTGAGCACAAGCATGCGTTAAGGACTCATGTGTGGGCACTGTTAAGGGGGAGAAACAGAATGGCTTATTAGGATGACTTTTTGTGAGAACACAGAAGATCTTATTCATGAGTTTAGATCTGTCTTTGAAGCTACTTTTATATAAACGCAAAATATTCTGTGGCTGTGAATGACATAATCTTAAACACAGAAAGTGTTAAGACTGGTATCTCGCGTGAGACAGGCATGGTCAGAGTTCACATAGTTGATGTCCCAGAGTCTCAGATCTTGATCTCCTCCTCCTCCTCCTCCCCACTCTCCTCCTCCTCCTCCATCATCATCATCACTGGCTCTTTCCTGTTCTTCCTGTCTGTTGAATGTGGAGTGAGCGTTTGTAGGATGACACACAGGAAACCTAAATCAGACCCATCAGCACAGGACTCAGACCCCATCAGTCTCCTCATTGCCTCCAGATAGTGTCCTTTACTTAACTAGGACAACCTTGGGTGGCCTGGCCTTTGTCCGTCTTTCCGGCCTCATCAACTGCCACCTTCCCTTTGAAACTTTGTATATGTGTTTCCTCTGCCTAGAATATATTCATTCAAAGTTATTTGAAGGTTTTTTCTAAAGCCATATAAAATTTTGCATGACACAAGTCAAGACTGAAATGGATCAATGATCATATATCAGTGAATTCAGCATTTATGTAATTTATCTAGAATGAACTTGTTTTCAAGCTTTTCTGAATTAGCAAAAATTCTTCCCCATACAGTGCAGAAAATCAAATGCTAAGGATTTTGTTTGCTCTATTATTAAATGATTTAGGGCTTTATTATCTAATCAGTTTATACTCTCAAAAAGATATTAGTCACTTTATCAAGGCATAGAGTTTTTAATCTGTAAAATCATAGTATCTTATATCTAAGTCACACTTCAAAACTCAAGAGATTAGTAATTTTTCTGTGTGAAAATGTAAAGTATACACTACATGATTGTACAAACCCATTTAATTCCATTCTTTGTCTCTTTTTAATCAAACTTTCCTCCCTTATCAGAGCTCAATCAATTATTTGATTAATTGTTAATAGCTTTGTGTATTTTACATGAATATTCACAGTAGAATCATTTACAAAAAAGAAACAATAGGACTTTGGTAAAGAACTATAGTGTTCCTGTGCAATAAAATACTATATTGGCACAAGTCATGTTGTAGAAGAATACTTATAGGGGAAAAGCTAATGATATACAATAAGTAAAAATCGTGGGCTATTGAATCTTATGTATGGCTTTATATTATTTTCCCCATACAGATCAACATAGCAAAAAGACTAAAAATTTTCACCTCTTTCTGGGTACAAAAGGGTGGAGAGAGGTGTTTAAGATTCTTGATGACTTAAGTTTTCCTTTAGCTTTTCTGTGCTTTTCAGATTTTATGCACTGACCTGTATAATTTTTTTAAAATAGATTTACAGTGAATTGCTCAAATAAAAATCAGATTTCATTTAATTTCATTATCTAAGTCTACCAATGTATTTTTTAACACAACCTAGTGTAAGATATTATAGGAGATATTTTTAAAAGGCAGTTTTTTTCAGCCACATTTTAGAAGAATTGGATGTAAAAATATAAAATGTTAAAAAATCAATAAGATTTAAATAACAACTCGAGCCAGGAATACAAAGGTAATAAGCACATATTAATTATATTGACAAATATTGACAAATATTGCTATGAGGAGAATAGCTTCTCTGTTTAGCATTCTTGTGTGTTGCCCTGGCTGGTGTGGCTCAGTGGATTGAGTGCCAGCTGTGAACCAAGTGGTTGCTGGTTCGATTCCCTCAGGGCACATGCCTGGGTTGTGGGCCAGGTCCTCAGTGGGGGAGAGCGGAGGGGGGGCCGTGTGAGAGGCAACCACACATTGATGTTTCTCTCCTTCTCTCACTCCCTTCCCCTCTCTCTAAAAATAAATAAATAAAATCTTTTAAAAAATACCACTTCTGTGTTTCATCTGATACACTAACCAATCCATGCATTTTCCTTCCTATTTGTTGTGTTTCGCTGCCTGACTTCATCTTTTGTAGCTAATCCTGTCCTTGGGTTCAATTTCTGTGGCATTTAGCAAAGCACAGCTCTGAAAGCTCCCTGTTCCTTGACTGCAAGCCACCTAGCAACATGTAAGGACTTGACAGTATATAGGTGTCATTTCGATCCCTACTCTTGTCTGAGATTTCAATTTAGATGTAACACGTAAAATTTCCTTCCCTATTTCCTGATGCGGATTAAGAGGTGGGAGGGGGGAAAGTCCCCTCTTGTCACTTTGGAGCTGGTGACACAATTTCTCAGGTGCAGAGGGCAGAGTGCGGGGATAAGTGTACCAAAGGCACTTACACCGCAATGCCGCGCTGCATGTCCGTGCCAGGCAGGCAGAATAAAGAGGGTGGAACTGGGGGTACCTAAATGCATTTCAAATAAGGACCCTAACCTTGTTTGTTTTTCTGCCTCGGTATTTAACCATGTTTGTTCATCCTCCCCATAGGAAAGACTGGGAAGGAATTGTAGTCATTCAGAGAAGCTAATTCCTCTATAAAGTAGTATGTTACTTAACCCCCAAAGGAAACTGGTATTCTTACCTATAATGATGGAAACTGATAGTTTCAGTTTCCCTGAATGTGATCAATGGGGTTAGTGAGAAAAAGAATTACTGAGTCATGGGCTTGTGTTCACTGTGTGGATTTTCACAAGTTTCCTTCCAGAGTGGTTTTCAAGACTGTGTGAGACTGTGTGTGTGTGTGTGTGTGTGTGTGTGTGTGTTTTCCCCAGGGAGGAGTTAAAGATAGGATAAATTGAAAAAGTGGTACATTTAAAAGTGATAACAGGGTCTTTGTAACATTTCCTCATAAGTGAGAAAGATGCAGAGATAGACAGTCCCCAAAGCACTTGTGAATTATATTTATCTAATGAAAATTTTAGTTTCCCTCCTTATTATTGATTTCTCATTGCCTCCCTCCCCGCCTTCCTGCATTTCTATTTTCTTTTAACAAATTATATACACATGTTTGAAATCAGATCCCATAGCTAGTGCTGAAGAGAGAGTGTGCCTTTTCTTACTGATTTACCAGATATAGGAGTTTATAAATCCTGTTCTCTGGGGACAGACAAATATGGCAGCCTGGAGAAAAACAGCAGTAGCCTCCTTATTGAAACATGACTTTTCAATAGCCCCTTTAAACGCTAAAAATAATTTCTTTGAAATAAAATATTGCAAGGATAACCAAACAAATGCTTTATTCATGTATTTGCTGTAAAAAAATTTAGGTCACTCTTTTCTCATAATACTGGAAAGTCGTTTCCCTGAAATAAAAGTCTTTATTAAAGGATGACTTCCTAACATTGCACTCACTCGTATGTAATTATAAGCTTGTTAAAAGATACAAGTTGTTCATTTAAATGAATAGATTATAATTTTCATAAAATAGTATTTATTGAGCAGCTTTCTATACTTGAAGCAAGAAATTTTGCTAATAAAATTATTGATGGATTAGAGATAAAAAATTCTCTTCTGTAAGTGGGTTTTTTTCCTTCCTGGTAGTCACAGTTTTCATTATTCACTTTAGCTGAGATAAATTTAGGATTTTTTAAAAAATGCAATGGCGGGTACTTTTTCTGTGCTCCTTTTGGCCAGCTGCATATTCTCGATGTTACATTTTTACCTGAACATTACAAAGGCCCCAATATTTTGTTAGGCTCTAAATTTACAGAGGACAAGAATAGAAAAAGAAACTGATCTTTCCCGGGGTCCTGCCTGCCTCACAGAGACCTGAGCAGAAAATGCAACACGTGTGCTGAAGGACCTGGGAGGAAAAGTCACCTACTCTCACAGTTAGGACTTCAGAGCTGGCATCTCTATCACCTCCTGGCCAGGGGATGTTCCCAGGGTCACTCGACCAGCCAAGTCACTTGCAAACCTGCCCTTTTGCCTTTGTCACCCTCCCAGTCGCTTGAGTTAGGTGGCCCTGGGCTACTTCTCTTGACTTCTTGAGCTGAGCAATTCTTTGGACAGCACGGTGTTTTACATTTACTGAGTGACTGGCAGTGTGAGTGTGGACAGCCCTTCCGAGTGTCTGACTTTGTTGATCTCGGGGACTGTAATACTTCACCGCAACACTTTAAACTATAATTTCATTTTTAACTTCCTAATTGAAGTACAGCTTGCATTCCAAAAATGCATAAATCATATACGTTGAGCTGGATGAATCTGCACAGATGAAAGTCTCGCTGTAACCAGCACGGATCCAGGAAAGGAGCATCACCCCAGGATCCCTTTCCTGCCCTTTTCCTGTCATTATCCCTCTTATTCCTCACAAAACCATGTGTTGCCCATTTTTGAACTTGATATAAATGTAACCATTCAGTACATGCTCTCTTTTGTGTCTGTCTCCTTTTGCTCAATCTTATGTTTGTAAGATTCTAAAAGCTTTTTTAAAAAATGAGTAATATTGCAGCCTCTTAAAGATTTTAATCCATTCACATGCGATGTTTTCCGTATCCCCAGTTGAGGAGGAAGGCGGCCATTGTAAGGCACGACATTCCTCCCCAGGGAGGAGTCACTGTGATTCCCAGTAGGAACCCACTCTTGTTAGTTCACCCCTGTCGCCCCCCCCTTTCCTGCGTACCCCGCGTGATTCAGGGTGGGTGAGTCTGATGGGTAATCTTGCCGCTCCTCACCAGGGACTGGCCGAGGAATGAGTCCCCACGTCGACCAATGAGACCTGAAGAGAGCTTGGCTGGGGCGCCTGGCCCTCCCCGCGCGGTGCTAGTGGATGGGACCCTCTGACTCTCCTCCTGGGTATATGGCCCTGTGCGCGCCTGTGTGAGAGGCTCAGGCCTCCCAGGCTACCCGCCACCAGCCCCGAGGGGGAGGCTGGTGGCAGGAGGAAGGCGGCCAAGGGCCGCCGGGAACAGGGCTGCGGTGGTGGGGCGGAGTGCCCCCTGAGCCCACCCTGCCTCTCCGTGTCCGGCTGTATCATTCAGCAACTCTCCTCACTGCTTAATGCAGCTCAGGGCTTTCCTGGCTCATTCACTTTCTAAAAATGCTGAGCACTAGGGGCATTTTCACCAACACAGCGCCGCGGAGGACTCGGGCGAGTCCGGGAAGGCCCGGGTGGCTGAACGGAGGGCGACGTGAGGCTTTGGGCTTGGGAGCAGGATGCCAGCGCGGCCTCAGAGGGTGGGGTGGCGGGCAGGGGGCAGTGCGCGGGCCCACGTGCTGCGCAGGGCACGCGGGCAGTGGCTCCGGGGGCCCCGCGCGGGAGCGAAGGCGGCGGCATGTGCCTTCTGGGGGGCTGCGCCCCCGCCCCCACGGAGGGAGCAGCAGGACGCAGGGGCGGAGCAGCGGTGGTGGGGACTTAAGGAGGCCCACGGGCCTTAAGAGGATTGGCCTGTGTCGGCGGGCAGGTCGCTGGGTTTCGGTGAGCTTCTCAGAGAGTGGACATGGTGTATGACCCAGGGACGGCAGGCTCTTGGTGTTCCCCCGGCGCCGCGGTGTGACAGAATGATGAGAGTGACGGGATGGAGCGGGTTTTCTGTTCCTCCCCCGCCCCCCGCCCCTACCATGAGAACGATTCCTAGTGTCCACGGGGACCGAGGAAGCATGCCTGGGGGACTGCAGTGACCATGAACAGAGGACTTGGATAGGAAGAGTATAACGAAGGGGAACTAGTTCTGTCTGGGTCCACGCTGGGGACGATGTGGGACGGACAGTTCCATTTACAAGGGGCTATTAGAGGGACTGTGTAAATAAGGCCGCACCTGGTGTGGCCCCAGATAGAAAGACAGTGTCCACCTTGAAGGGATGGGGCAGGTATTGAGGCGCAGGGACCGATGACAGTGCAGGGGCAGGGGACAGACAGTGGACGAGGACAGAGTGCAGGGATCAAACTGACTGCACCATGGGGCACCAGCAGGTGGGAGAGTTGAGTGAGGCTGAAAGACAAGCCCAGCTGTGTCAAGACCCAGGGCAATGCGGCTGCCTCCAGGGGCTTTGAGTCTTCCCCACTGCAGGGCGTGGGGGACTCAGCGCTTTGGGCATGTTCTTCTCCAGGTGCTGAAATCGGCGCATTAGAAACCCAGAGACAGGAAGTGGGGAGACCAAATGGGAGCTGAAAGCAATTACACAGACGAAAGGAATTGAGTCAGGGCGGTGGTTGCAGAGCGCTGAGAAGTGAGAGACCTGTAGAGGGGAGCTTGACCGGAGTCGCTATCTGGTTGGGTGTGAGGACCGCCGACTGATTGAGAGGACTGGGTTATTGTCACTGAATCTGGTCTCAGAGGTTGAAAATTTTTTCACACCATGTTACCTTTTCCACACAACCATCCTGCTGATGAAACAATTCCCAATTTTCAGGCTTGTTTCAATTTGGGGAGCAAGATGAAACAAACAAAAACCAAAGTGATGAAGTGGTCCATGTAAAAAGAATTTGCCTGAAACAGACCCTTTTTCTTTCTGGGTCAACAGCGCTCCTGCTTTTGGCCATGCAAAATGGTGCGCTCCAAGGATGATGATGGAAAGGGGAGTGTGTTTGGATGGCCTTGGCCCTCACTGCCCTCCCCGCCCTCTGTCAGAACCTGCCAGAAGCTGGCCAAAGCCAAGCCAGTGAGGATGCTTTTTTTTTTTTTTTTTTAACAGTTTTCAGAATTTGATTCATTGGCCAGAGTGAATTCATTTTCTAAGCTGGGAAACTCACTCGGCACCTGATTCCAAAGTAGAATTCTCTTTCTCAATAAAGAGAAGGAATTGTGAATGTGCTTCTTAAGAAACGGATGCCAAACAGCTTTCTTGATGACAATAGAGCTAACAATGACTTTTCAATCAGTGTTTTTAAAAGCGTAACTTTAACATCTCCTCTTCCATGGGAGGATCATAGGGCCCATTGTCAGGATCGTATTAGTTGCTTCATAAGCATCTGTAAGATACATATCAGGAAAGGGCTGGCGCAAGCAGAAGACGTTAGGTGGGAAAATCCTAAGCAGTGATGCAGTTTGGAAGCTATTGCGCCAGGAGAGCCATCTTACACTCAGGAAATTGGAAAATAAGTAGATCTTCAGAGAAAAAAAGAGGAAAGGATGTTTACCTGAGGGTGGTTTGATGCACTCATTTAAGATTTGAGTCAAGAGTTGAGACTAACTTTAGAGGGAAATCTCAGCTCTGGGGACTCTAATCAGATTTGAGATGACTCAGTCCTTCATTTACTTGTGTTCGAGGCTATCATGTGGACTCATGAAAGACCCCCAAAGCCCATCGCGTCTTCCTCGAGAAGATACTGGAACGCACAGCGACTACTTGCTCAGCCATGACTGACTTTCACAGACTGTTTGTTTTCCCAGACTCACATCTCCTTTCGTACTCTGAACTAGCTTTTATGGCACATGCTGATTAGAATGACTCGCTGATCCTCCCGGGATAATCTTGAATATCTGAGTTATATTTTGCTCTATAGCAGATCCTACACAGCACCAGAAAAGGACAAGCAGTATTTAATGCAGATCAATTAGGAGCACATAATAAAGACGAAAAGCATTAGGTAGTAGTGAGATAATGTGCCCCGAATCACTCTTTCAGTACCATCATTTGCTGGAAATTTTCCAAAGGAAATGGAAATAGAGGGGTTCTGTTCTAATTGCACACAACAGGAGGGAAAGTGCTCAGCTGCCTTAAGAATGCATTGGGGGAAGATGGATTTTGAACCTGCAGATGAAGGTAACAGTCTGCCTCTGGAAATTCAAGGTCTCCACTGTGATTTCAAGTGTGGCTGCCGCTAGTAAGCATCTTGCCAAAGGCAAAACACGAATAAGAAGCCTGAATCATTATCATGAATCTACACGTCAACATGTAATGAAAAAAAGCATGAACTAGTTAAAATTCTCATTGAAGCCAGTTGTCCTTTAAATGCATTAAGGCATTCTTAGCAGTGATGTCCTCATGAGAAGAGCAGCAAAGCAGCGCTACTTTGAGCCTGAACTAAAAATCAATAATAAAAGCTTTTATCCATGTACAGTAATGATTTCATTATGTGTTGCCATTCAGAAATTTAATAGTGACTTGGACGTAAACTGAACACCCTGATTTCTCCGTCCTTTCCTCCCCAGCTCCTTTCCTCCTTCCAACCAAATGAATGGAAGGCATGAAACAGCCAGAAGTTATTATTTCCAAAGCCAAGGAAATCAGTTGAAGATTTTCATGGACTTGCTAACTATATCAGTTACCTATTTTGTCATACAACAAATGCTCTCAAAATGTAACAAGGCGCAACAATCGTTTACGTAGTTCGCAATGCTGCCCGTGCACAAGTGGGCGGTCTGGGCCCGTCTCACCGGGGCTCCCTCACCTGTCGGCTGCAGCCAGGAGATGGGAGGGAGCCCGGCCTCCAGGTTTGGCTGGCACCTCCCGGCTCGCCTGCAGGCGGTTCCTCGCCCCATGGGAGGCCACCCACAGAGTGTGCTCAGGTGGAGACAGTGTTCCGACAAAAACCCGGGGAGCCTGCCAGGGCTCTTGAGGCTTAAAACTGGCACAATTTCACTTCTGCCACATCCTGTCAGCCTAGACAGGCTACCAGGCCAACTCAGGTTCCAGACGTGGGAAATAGTCTCTACATCTTGATGGGAAGAGAGGCAAAGTCATGAATGTGGGGAGGTGTTAACTGGGACCATCAAGTGCTCCAACTGCCAGGTTCACTACTCTTTTCTGACACTTTAAAACATTTATTAAATTCGGGAGAGAATATTCAGTTTTGTGAAATGTTCCCCACCCGTGCAAAGGTGATCAAGGATTGGAGTTTTCCTCCTTTGAACCATATAATGGATCGCCTTACAAGATTTTCTAATATTGCACTGTCCTTGTATGTCTGGAAAGCACCTTACTCAACTGTGTTTATTGTTCTTTATTACACTGATTAATCTCATTTGATTAAATTTGATTCTTTATGAATGGTCTGTAGTTTGTGTGTGTGTGTGTGTGTGTGTGTGTGTGTGTGTTGAATTTGTTATTAGAGCTATTTGCTATCAGGGAGACATTTCTAGTATGACAGCTTTTGTCCTAAAGAATATTATATCATAGATTGCTAAATTCTGGCAAGATTTTTAACTCTATTTCTCCATCCCTTTATTGTTCACCCCCTCTAGGATGCCCCCAAGTTTTCCTACCTCCTCAAATACATCTCTTTCACTTATTCATGGTGTGACCCAGGTAGTTTCTGACTTGGCCTCCAGAGATGCCCACTTCCGGTATTTATACCGGAAAGTATAAGCCCCTCACTTGGATGTGAGAAGGGCCTGTGACTTGTCCGTAACCCATAGAACATGGCAAAGATAATGGGACGTCACGTCCCTGGTCAGGTGACTTAAGATAGTGACTTCTGTCCCATTAACAGACTCTCTCCCTTACAGGCTGACCAAGCAAGTCCCCGTGCTGTAAGGAAGTGAGGGTGACGCATGGCCACCTGCCCTTGAAGGACAGAAGTCCTCCAACACCCGGGTCCTCCCCAGGCAAGGCCTCAAGTGGGACCCCATCCCTGGCCACACCTCCCCGCAGCCTGTGGGATGGAGGGGGCAGAGGACCCAGCAACGCCACACCCGACCCCCAGGAACTGTGAGTTGACGTGGATTGTTTTAAGCCGCTCGGTTTGTGTTGTTAGCCAGTCATAGATAACTGATACACACTGGTACACACTGAGTAATAGATTCTCAGGGGAAGAAGAGCCTTAAGAAATGCCACATGGTTCAGCCTCATATTCGAATGTGAATCTCCTCAAAGAGGATGTTCTGTTTCTGTTTAAATTGCTCAGATGACAGAAAGGACATTCATGTAAAATGTAGTCCATTCCATCTTGGGGAAATGACAATTTTTAGGATACAGTTAATTTTAATAAGTTAACTACTTATTCCCAGGTCCTGACTCTGACCTAGAGGTTAGAGTGCTCAACATTAAATCATTTTAGGACAGTTGCCCTTTTTGTCCCTAACTTCTATTCTTGTTTTCACTGTAATGAAACTGTGAACATTCTGAGACTGGGAACCAGTCATACATAAATATTTTTATATCTCCAGTGCCTGTAGGAACCCCTGGCATAAGGGAAATGTTCTACAAATATTGGTGGAGTAAAATTGAATTATTGATTTTAAATATTCCTAGCTCTTCCAAAATCCCTAACAGGATATATATATCTATATATCTATATAGATATCTAGATATAGATATATAGATATAGATATAGATATATATAGTTGTGTGTATATATATATATATATTTTTTATAACCTCACTAAAAATCCCTGCCCATTTCATCTTCTCTACTGCTCGAAGACATTTCTGCCCTCTGTATAAATGGAGGGCTGCAGACTTAGTGACGCATGATTGGTTGATGCTGTTTACCTAGCGCCCCACCACCCTTTGCTGCACTGTCCCAGGACTGGGGTCAGCCCGCCGTGCCCACCTCCGGGCAGCTGAGGACCAGGTCTTGCTCACTTCTGATTCGTTGAGTCCAGGGGGTCTGACTAGTTCTGGCCAGTCAGAGGGCCCGTTTGCAAGGGCAGGTCACCCTTACTGTCCCTTAATTTTCTAAGGAGATATTAAACAGTGGGCAAGAGAGCACATTAAATTTCCTTGAAAACAGTATCTCTTCCTAAACAGTGGCTGAAAATTCTCACGCGCTTATATTGTCTGGCAGTGGCCATGGGATGTATTAGGCAGCTCTCTAGATTAAAAGTGACTTGATTACACCCGATTAAACCAAACTGAATGAAACCAAAGAGGGAATTCGTGGGTCCTTCTAACTGAAAGCGGGGGTGGGAGTTTGAGCTCACGAGAGCCCAAGTGCTCAGGCACTGTCCTTAGAAATCGGTCGCCCTCCATTCCTCAGCCCCGCTTGCTGTGGGTGGACCTCTCTCCCACGTCACGAGAAAAGTGGCGGCCAGCAGCTCAGGCTGTTGTCCTGCTCTTAGTGAACTCTAGAAAAGAGCGAGCGCCTCTCACCCAATTCCTGGCACATCCCCAGGAGCAAAACTTTATTTAACGGGATGACTAAGTAAGGTGTCCATTTCTGAGATAAGCACTGAGTCCAGGGGCCTGGACTTGGCCGACGAGCCAGGCTCACGCAGGTGCCCACTCCTAAAAGTGGGGCCGGGCGTGGGCTTGGCCACACGCACAGCGACAGTCAGTAAGTGGGCAGCACTTCTGCATGAGGTCGGTGGCTGTGATGATGGCTCAGCTCAAGTCCCTGTTCTTGCTAGGCCTTTGCCCATGTGGGGATGGCTGCCCCCTAGAAATGTTCTTGAAAAGGGGGAAGGGACAGAGACTGAGGTACGGACAGCAGCTCCCTAACAGCAATGCTGGGGAGACGGCAGGAAAACAATGAATAATAGCATGAGATCAGCAAACAAAAATAACTGTAAGCGAATGTAAGCGTCAGGGAACAGCTATGACACTGACGACAGCCTTGCCCTGGCCCTTTGGGTAGAACTCAGTCTCCTTTGATAACAAGCCTCCGGGAAGGAGCTGCGTAGACCTGTGGGGGCTCCTCTTGGGGGGCCCATCTTTCTTGTCCGTTTCTGCTTTCTCCTTCCCGTCTTCTGTCCCTTCTGTCCTCTTTCTGACCGCTCACCTGTGCGCGCATGGCTTCCCTCCGTCAGTAGCTGCCACCTTCCGCCTTGTGTTTGCCCCATTGTGCCTCCCCTGTGCGTGGCAAAATGCTATTTCTCATTCCTCCACGGAGAGAAGGAAAAGAAAAAGATAAAGAAGACACTACTAAGCCCCCAGCGTAGTTAGTGGATGTGCTGGGATGAAGACCGGGCACATAGTGTTTTCATTGCCTCTTGTTCAGAATTTATTAGGAGTTTCGTGACTGCAGGGCAGGCCTGTCTGGGGCTGGGCTTGGTGCAGCTCTGGAGGGTGGACCCTCGTGAAGCTCATCCTGGGCGGAGCCCTTTGGTCACCTTTCCAGCTGCTGTCCCCAGATATTCCTTCTGTCTCACAAGGCTGTCCTTTTAGGGAGGCGGTCCCCTCCTCACCTCCAGGAGGGCGCATTACGCCAGTGGCGTATCCCCCTTCCCTTTGTCAATAACTGGGTTTGGCACGTACACATGATACAGTTCTGGCCAATGGGATCAGATTTCATCTTTGGCAAAAAGAGACCCGGTAGGAGTGGCAGCTCTTCCTTTCCTAGACTTTACATCTCAGTAGTAACGCCCCACATGTCCAGTTGCTCAGTGAGGGACGCTTCCCTGAAGGTGGCGAAGTGCGAGGAGGAGAAACCCATCCATTAGTGATTGAGTTCACGGGCCATGACGCCACTCCTCAGGCTTCTTGACGTGTGAAGTGATAATTATTTTTTTTAAATTAAGCCAGTTCATTTAGTTTTTCCTCATAGTTGTAAGAAGCTCCATTTGACTATCTTAGTAATCAAAGAAAGTCTTAATAAGAGTAAATGTATACATAAATACAAGACCAAAGAAACAGACAGAAATGTCAATCCTGGTGCAGAACAGGTCTCCTAAGGTGTTTTCCCCACGAAATAGTCCCGTTTCACACTGTTCGGGCCCTCGCGCTCTCGTGAGATGTTGAGGGCATACTTGGAAAGTTTGGAAACAGGAAGCAAAGTAACAAGAAACAGTACTAGATGAAATGGAAACCTAGGTTTTAGAAACAGTTTTGATAACAGAAACTTGGACTCTTAGATAAGACATCCTAAGAGGAACACATGAGAAAATGTTTCCAGTCCCGAAACAGAAACAGTCCTTGCATGTGTTTTTTGGGGGTCACCTTAGAAACAACCACCAAAAGTGACTTAGAGATAAACGAACGGGCAGTC
>PVJD01015333.1:0-25337 GCA_004026545.1 Mormoops blainvillei | reverse complement strand
AATTTACAGTGAAACCAGAGCCCAGCAGTCTGACTGTGGTGGACTGAGGATTAGGGAAGTGGAGATAAGGAATGGAAAGGAAGACATGAAAGGAGTCTGAGACGCAAGGCAATAGCTTAAAAGAATTATAGGAATACACATAGCCACCACCCCAACAGTGGAAAGGCTAAGAGCGTGAACTTATGAGCCGATGATCCATCGATTAAAACTCACACTGTCACAGGAACTTGTGCGCTCTCTTCCTGAGTAATAGCAGAGAAGCGTCTTGACTTTTTAGAGAGATCATCAAACATGAAAGACATCTTCCAGTAGTGAAATGTTCTTCCGTGCTCTCTTTTTGTTCTTATTTCTAATTATGTTTCACTTGAATTCTTTCTTCTTGTCATGAAGATGATGTGATTATTTTTACCTCTCCTGTAACTTCCTTTAAACATTTAAACCAGCTGCTTTGGCAGGTTTTCTAGTGATTGTGTTCTGACTACTTCAAGGAGGTTTGCATTAATGTAACTGAACACAAACCAGTAGCCCGCCATTGTTAGACAGGCCATAGGCATTCTACTTTATTTTCCTGTTTTAAGGAGATCTGGAGATGCAACTCTAGGGGAAGAAGGAAGAAAGGAATGGAAGAAGCAGCACAATGAAAGAAATTTTGGCTTATGGAAGAGAGATCTTTCTGTTACAGTAATAGCAGCACTAGTGATCTATTGGACATACATAGAAAGTGAAAGGGAGAAAGCTCTACCTTCCAGCAATGTAAAATTCCACTCAATTATGTATTTGCCTAAAGAGTCACTCTCTCTATATATAATACATATTACTCAGAGATTGCCACTCTTCAGAACTTTTCATTCCACCTCAATATTATCTTTCTTAGACGATTCACAAGGCACTTTGTTATCTTCCAGTATTTCCTGTCATTGTTAGAAGCAGAATTATTCAGGTTGTATTCAAGGGGGAAAATCAAACAGTACACCTGTCGTCTCCCAGCTCCACAGTGTTTTTATTCTGGAGTGTCTAAGGCAGCTTTGAAAGAGAAGCCGCCTAAGGACAGCTAGGGTGTATGTATACCAGGGGGAAGTGGGAACCCCGCCCCCTCTTTGTCTAATTGATTTTTTAAATCTGTATTTTTATGTGATAATCATGTCTGTGCTGATTTTACATGTATATAAATAGGAACCTCAGATGTCTTCTTCATGCTAGTTAGAAAAATCTGTGCTTTCCTCCCTTTTTCCTCGATTCCACCCTTTCTCTTTTCCCTCCTCCTGCAGCTGAAACATTAAGGTGTGAATAAGCAGACTGCGGCAGCCATCTTCATACTCCGCTGTTTGGTTGATAGATTCACGCATTAATTCAATAAGCATTAAATGAGCACTTGCTAGGCATTAAACACTGTACTAACTGTTCAGTTGAAGGACGAAAGTGAAGAAACCCTTGGCCTGAAGGATACTAGAGTTGCGGTGACAAATGGGCAAAGCGACCAGAATGCAGTATGTCCTGCATTGTAACAGAGGTTTGTGCCAAAGCCTGTAAACCGCGACCTGGAAATGCCCCTGATACTGCTCTGAGCAGCCTAATGGTCAGTTGCACCGTGTTTAGGGTGAGAGGATGCAGAGAAGATCTGCTGCTACCATAGCAATTACCTGTGGAGTTTTGGATGTCTTCATAGAAATAGTTCGTGCTCCACATGAGCCACTGTCTCATCTTTTTATAAGGAAACATCTGAGCCCTGCATCCTGCAGCTCCGTGGGCCTTCTTGGTGTTCTCCCCGCCCTTTGCCTGCCAAGGCCCTAACCCTTCAGGGACCGTCTCCCTCAGCTCCTCGGCCACCCTCTAACCAGCTATGTTTCCTCCTCCTCCGAACCTCTTATTCAATGGAATAATCACAAAAGCAAATACACAGGATACCCTCATATCCAGTCTTTATTTCTTCCTTTTGACCAGAAGTCTTTGCTTATTAGAAAATCAAGGGCTAGAATATTTGAGCCTGATCTGATACATCCTACCCAACCTTGACAAACCCTTCTAAGGACATGAAGAATGCTTATCTGATTGCTTTCTAATTGTATGATGCTAATAACTCTCCATCCCAGTTTTAACCCCTATTTGAGCTGGTTGGTTTTCCTTAACTAGACTACCTGAGATTGCACCTTCACCAGATGATTCATGAATACCTGTCTTTAGTCAGAAATAGGAGCATACGGATGTGCCAAAGGAACACACCGCTACTTGGGTCTAATAGCAAGCATGTATTAGTTCTTTACACCCTGAATTAAACCCTCAGTGGCTTCCAGTTGCTCTCAGGATAAGAGTGGGTTTTAACTTTGCAGTGGTGCGCCAGAGTTGGCTTATAGATGCTCTCAAGAGCCAGTTGGGTGCACCTCTTTCTGCAGAACTCCTCATTCAGTGACACCAAGTTGGTAGCTTGAAATCAGCCATAGTGTGAGTGTTTACACCACTGAAATTGGCAAACGCTACAATTAGGGCTCCTCCTTAGGGCCCCAGGGCCAGTTATTTATCATGCACCGGCATTCAACTGCTTTCAAGGCCCCTCATGGCCTCAATCTATGTGAACCCTCAAACCTTATCCCTCTTGACTGAACTCCACAAGGAAGTAGAATATCTTTAGTTCTTACTTCTGCCCCTCCATGCATGCTCCCTCTCTTAGGAACAATCTGCCCCTCCCATCATACCTTTGCTTGGCTAGTTTGTAATCTCCTTATACAGCAGCTCATTCACACCTTCCTGGACGTCCCAGACTGGGTCCCCTGCATCTTTAAATGCGTAACCTCATCACATTTATCTTATCCTTGGTCGTATGGTATTTTAATTGTCCATGAATTTGTATGCCCCTCTAGATTGTGAGCTTCTTGAGGTCTCTTCATACTTCTTTGTGCTTTTATACACCCTCACACAATAAGTGTTTATTTAATGTATTTGTGAACAAATAAATAAATAAATGGGATGAAGGAATGAGTATTTAATACTGGTTCATTTTGTATCAAAATGATAATACATTTTGGATACTACCTTGCATGGTGCTATGGTGTGAATGTTTGCATCCCCGTAAAACTCATGTTGAAATCCTGATGCCCGATGTGATGAGTTTAGGAGGTAGGGACTTTGGGAGGTGTTAAGCCATGAGGGTGGAGCCTTCATGAGTGGGAATAGTGCCCTAAAAAAAGAGGCTCCAGACAGATCCCTAGCCCCTCCCACTGTGTGAGGCCACAATGAGAAAGTGTCAGGTAGGCATCAGGAAGGGGACCCTCAGCAAATGCAACTCTGCTGCTGCCTGAATCTTAGACTTCCCAACCCCCAGAACCATGAGAAGTAAATTTCTGTTGTGTATAGGCTTCTCCATCTATGGTATTATGTTACAGCAGTCCAAAAGGACGAAGACACATGGGGAAAGGAACTTGGGGTCACTGCCTGGCCCGGCTCTTTTTAAGAAAATCCTAACAGAATAGGACCAATACATGGCTAGGCATAAGTACCGAGAACTAGCACTGGTGATTCTTCTGACCAGCTACCAGCTAGGATGGATTATAGCCGTATTTAAAAAATGCGAAGTGGTTAGATTCGAGGAGACCTCTAAGGCAGTGGTTCAGATGACCATTAGAATCACCTGGGAAGCTTTAAAAACTGCACAGGCTGCATCCCAGGACAATGATATTAGACTCTTGGTACGAAACCCATGTATCCGTTGCCTTTTTTTTTTTTTAATTCCCAGGAGTCCAGTCCAGCCAAAATTGAGCCCCAACTAAGGCCTTCTGACTCTCATATTCTCTCCTTCGAAGATAGGTGGGAATTAAGAGAAGCATTTTCCCAGCCAGCTTTTCCACACTCTTTCTCAGACACATATATTGTTTCATCGGTAATTTGTGAATAGATGCATATGTTAGCAAAGCTTGACTGCAAAAAATTTCTGCTCCCACACATTCTGATCCCATCTTGACACCGCATAACTGTTGGCGAAGGCAATTTCAACAATGAAGAAGTGGGAGAAATGACTACATTTTATGTAAATATGTATGCATTTACAATCAAAAGGACATATGTAATAATGTTGTTTAAGATTTTAAATGAAGGACAGTACTTAAGAGTCCTCTGTAATCAAATTTCTCAGCAGTAAAAATGTCTTTTCTTTACAGATGTCAAACATATGGCTGAGAAAATGTTATTCTGCAAGCCTTAAGATTTGAAATCGGACTTTTATATTAATGCATACACTTTATCACACAACTGTGCATGCTTTCTAATTCGATTTAAAGAGTGGCTATCACTTGCTTTTTAAACTGAAAAGTATTGGCTATGGATGTCAATTATATGACACTCTGATGATACATTTGATTGTGTGATCATTGTTCATGCACTGAAGTACTTATATATTTCATATGCACTAATATATTTAAAGCGAAGAGGAAGAGTCAAAATGGCCTGAGAAGAGTCTTCCCAGTGTCTCTCTGGCTTTGGGCAGAATACAAACAACCCCCTGAAGGTAGTTACTACTTCCATCTCTAAAAGAACCTATTCATGGAGTAGACGGCGTGTAAGTGAAAAATGTAGACGAAAAATTTCAAATAACGGAAATGCCCAGAAGAGGACCACTGATGAGGGAGGGGACGTTAATGTCCCTTATGAACTACGCTCAGCTCAGCATTTACCCTTTGCGCCACGCGGGTAGAGCGGTGGTTCTCAGAAGTTGAACCTGCATCCGAATCACCTGAGCGTTTTGTTGAAACACAGACTGCTGGACCCCACCCGCAGCAGAGTTTCTGATCTGGTTTATGGGATGTGAAACCTGCTAATTTGCATCTCTAAACGAGTTCTCAGGGTGTCACCGGTCCTGGGACCACAATTTGAAGACCAGTGCTCTGGCGAAAGGGAGAGATCTCTCTGCTTTTTAGATTTCCCTGAGCCTTTTTCCAGGTCCCCAGCAGACCTCCTGTGTAGTAACTTGCTTCTTTTCTTCCTTCCATAGTGATAACATGGTAGCAGCAGCCAGCAATACTAAGTACTAGGCACTGTACATATATCACGAGAAACTTTGAGGAAGCCACTACTGTGATCTCCATTTTGCAGATGAGGAAACAAACAAACAAACAAAAATGTGCCAGAGGTCACATAGCGAAGACGAGACTTGAGCCCATGTCTGGCTCCAAAGCCCAGAATCTTAATTTGTTCCAGATAAGCCATTTTGCGCACTGATTTTCACAACCAAAGCATTCCGAGTACGAGGCTGAGGGCGACAGTTGAACCAGAGGGAACAGCCAAGGCTGAGCAGACACTGTGCTGGCAGGGTGGCAGTGAGGTGGGACCTGAGCATCCTACTAAAGGGAGGAGACAGTGATTTGTCTCCTCCTTCTCCAGGGCCATCCTTGCTGCCATACCTCCTCCTGCCCGGCATCTGAGAGGATCCAGAAGTTTCTATATACAGGACAGCAAGTGTATGGGTGGTTGTTCCTGGCGACGAATGAGATACAGTGCACATTCATGTACTATTTACACAGTCTTATGGGAATCATATCAAATGTCACGCCAAGAGGGACTTCATGATGTGAAATATAAAAGAAGCTCAGACCTTGGATTATGTGTCAGCGATTTCTTTTTTGTCCTTTGTTGTTAAGGGACAGATCTTTACATTCACATTAACATATTATTGGTAGTTTTCTTTAAGGAAATTTCTCTTTCATGAGTTTGCACCTTATATTATAAGTAATCATTCGCAATGCTGCCAGTAGATAGAGAGCATCTGGTTATGAAAATGCACTGAGGTTTGAGACTTGCTGTTTTGGCTTTGAGAGCTCTGACCCAGCCTTTGAAACGGAAATGGTTTTGTATGCACGTAGTCAGAATGGAGCCCAAAGCACATCTTTTAAACTCTGAGGAATTTTTATGCCACAGTTTTCTACCTGCAGGTAATATTTTACTTTAAAATTTGAGGGATGAAAAAGAATTTTTGAGGAATGAATTTAGTTTCTATGCAAAGAATGTAGGAAGTTTGGCAAATCCAGTCAAATCCTGTGTATACAGTGTGTACATCTGTTTGTTTGTTGTCATTTGCAGTACGAGATCCTGTATACTGTTTCTGTGGGTACAGATTAGGGGTGACATCTAATTTCATGTAGATGTTGTAGATTTCCTGTCCATATCCCCTTAGCTTTGGGGTGGTGAGTGGACAGGTGGGCCAGGCCAAAAGTTTCAGGGTATTGACTGGAGCAAACCTCAACCAATAAGCAATAAGGCATGGGAGTAGGTCGGTAGAAACGCCAACTCTCTCTCCCTTCCTGGGATAATTTTGAGGCATGTTCTGCCAAGTTCTCCGAGGATCCCCAGGAGTACTGAGCTCCAGTTGCCCATGTCGGTAGTCTGCTCAATAAAGCATTCTCAATTGTTTCTTCCCCTTCCTGTCTCGCCTTCCTGTTACCCACAGCATTTCCTAGAATCAACTCCTATATCAACTGCTTGTACCCAAATCCTTTTTTGTTTTAGCAGGAACCCAGACTGAGACACCATGATGGGCACAGATATCGTTAGTTTGGGGCTTTGATGGACATAGTTACCTGTTAGAGATATTATGCTATGTATAGGTATATAACCTGTGTAATAGTAAGCCATGCTTTATTAGGATTATTTACTGACCAAGATTTCTAATATGTATTAGAAACAGTTCAAATAAAAATAAAGTAGTTAAAATTGGGCAAGATGTTTGGCCAAATGCTTTAATATCCGCTTGCATAATTAAACAAGTGAAGGGGAAAGGAAATTATTAGCAACTCTGTCTTTAAATGCAACTGATGCCCAAGAAAGTCATGAAGAAAACTCTTTGTGTTGATAAACTGAAGGCCTGTTCTAGCGGACTTGTGTGTTTATTGTTCTGTTTCTGACCATTTTATTCCAAACAAATGGACTTGCTTGTCATGATTCCCCACCCTTCCCTAGCACAGGGCCCCCATTCTTTGGAACAGTAACTAATTCAGTTCCAAAAAAGAATATGAAGAGGGAGGGTGTATCTAAAAGGACCCGAGTGAAAAGTGTGGCACATTTCCATTGTGGATTCCATGCCCGCGGGAAGAGCATGGTGGGAGATCAATCGGCTCTATCTCCAGGGGACTCCGGAGGTTCAAATGCCACCCTGGAGAGTGGCAAATGTTCTTTCTCACCTTTCTTGAGCGATAGCTTAGATGACTCAAAGCCAAGGACTGATGAGCTAGAAGTGGGCTACACTGTTTGCTTTCACCCGCTGAGCAGTTCGGAAATTTCAATATAATCTCGGCCGCAACCTATGGCGTAGTATATGTGTTAAGCCAAACACTGTAACTTTGAGTTGAAAATACTGTATAACCCCACACAATCTCTCGTTCACAGCTAGTGCTGTTGTCAAAGACTTATGAAGTCAAAAACCCATAAATGATTTTTTTTAAAATCTAGAGAAACTTATGCTGTATTAAATCCTAATTTCATAGGTATGGACTTATAAATGTGATTTTTGTTTACAGTTTTCATTTATATTTTTTAAATCGTGCCTTTTGGGTTAAATTAGGAAAAACGTATCTTTTGTAGCAATATGTAATGTGCAGAGAAACATAAAAACTAGGGGATGTGTTTTTTAAACTAGGGCATACTCAGTGTATATCAGGCATAAGAACTTTGAATTCTGTTTGGCGTTTTGTTTTTGGTTTTGTTTTTTGTTTTGCTTTGTTTTTTTGCAGCTTCGTAAAAGATTGTCCTGGGAACGGAGAATTCCATTTGGGAAACTTAACACATACATAGTTCTCTCGGTAACGGAGTTAAAATACTACCTTCGAGGGTTCATTTGAAAAAGCCTACAGAATTTTTGCATGTTGAGAATAGCTTTATATTCTTAACACATGGCACTCAGGGTTTCTATTCAAAGCAAAAATAACTTAGCATAGACCCTGGCCGTCCTTTACATCCTAAAATGATCCATTCCTTCAGGCTTCTTATCCTCATTCCTGATTTTGTGATACTTCAGATCATCTTTAATTTACTCCACAGGTTTGTTGGAAGAGTGAGAAAATCTTTTCCTTTAACTTAAAACAATGAGTGAGTGAAATATATGTATATATAAATTTTTTTTTTAAGAGGAGCAGATAAGGATGAGCCGACGAGGTTGCATCTGATTGCTCTCCGTCTTTGGGTTCCTGAAAATGTGGCCTCTGCATAGTTTCCTTATGACACACAGTATCAGTAATCCATAGCCTCCTCGTTTTCCCGGGCCTTCATGATGGAGAAGAAGTTTCCAGAGATTACTTTGAAATAGTGTCTTTCTTTGGCAAGTTCATATGTGACTTTGTTTGTGAACATCGAAGTGGCTTCTCTTTTATAAAGTATGAGACACACTTTATAAAAAGTTCACTACTTGTGTGTTTTGTGTGTGCATGTTTTCTTTTGGGTGTCACACAGCTACATGCACCAACCCCTCCGTTAAATATCAAATACATAAGAAATGTTATATAAGAAACAGGAAGACATTTAGTTCCAAAAATAAAATGATTTTCCAGCTTACCCATACAAAAGCTGAAATAACAAGAAAGGAAACTAGTGGAATGTATTGGTCCTTTCCATAATGCCACCTTTAAACAAAGATACTGAAATTGAAAAAAAAAATGACTGAAACTGGCCCTGAGGTGAAGGATTAGCGCTCTGGGGTGGTTTTTTTCTCTTTTTCTCCCTGGACTTCATTTCCTTCACAGCAACATTTTCATTCCGAATAATTTAAACGCTCGCTGCTTTTGAGCTTGTGAGTCAGAGAATGAAGGGCACAGCAGGAGGGAGGAGTGGCGTTCAGGTGTCCGGATGCCAAAAGGTCACCTGGAAATGCAGATGCCTGGGTCCCCACACCCAGAGATCCTGATTTAGCGGGTGTGTGGCGGACCCTGAGACTGCATTTCTGACAAGCTGCTGACATGCTCCCAGGTTATGCTCATGCTGAGGACCCATGGACTATGGAGTAGCACTGCTCCTGGGGACAGGGCGGTGACTAAGTGAGGCCAAAGTCGCCGAGGTTGGGTGCTGTGAAAACAGTTCAGGCGTCTTCTCTCTGCGTCAGCCCTTCCATCGGTGTGATTTTGAGAAAGTCCCTTAACTTCTTCGATCTCAGTTACCACAGCTGAAAAGTAAGAGGGCAGCTTCAGACTGGGTGGCTTTCAAACCGCACTTCAAGGCGTTCTGGAAGTACTGCCAGGCACTTCAGAAGCCCGAGGGAGGATGGGAGGAGAGGGTCAGGTGGGCTTTTTCCAAGGCTCTCCATCCTCCACTTCAACACGTTATCTTTTATCTCTTATATATTCTACTTCTGAGTGTGGCTTAATTTAAAAAAAAAAAAAAAAAGAAAGAAAACCTTTATAACTTAACAAATTTAAAGGAAATGAAAAACCCAGAGTCTGGAAATGACTCACTGCTTTAAAAATGTACCGATCCGAAGACTTTCAATTTAGTGCGCAGTTCCAGAAATTCTCTGGACCTTCCACAGCATCCCAAGTGGGCTACAGGAGTGACAGCGGATGCCTTCTTCCTGCTCACGAATGTGAAGCCTGATTCCATGTACCAGGAGGCCCCTTGTCTGATGTGTTTTGAGCTAAAGAGAGAGTGCCGAGAATAGAGTAACATCAAGCATTTCTCTGCAGAGTCCTGTCCGACTCATTAAAAATCCAGCCTCCTCCAAATAGAGATTAATCACCTTCTGTTAAAGAATTTTTTAAGAACATAATTCTTAATTATATCTCTCACTATTGTGTGAGTTGACCATTTTTGAACTAAAAAGCGATGCTATGGAATTCCGCCGAAACGCCTTTGCTCTAGCTACAGCCACACTGTTGGTTTGTCTGTTTTATACACCGTGCTCATTTTTGCATGGTGATAGCATTTCATTATAATCAGCCTTTATTTTTAATAAGAATATATATATATATCAATTGTAGATTTCAGTTTTTGTATGAATTGAAAGCGATTAATCTTCCCTGAGTTAGGTTATATTAACCAGATTTGAATGTTCTTTTTATTATGTTCTTTAAATCCCCTTCATCTCATACTGCACCAATACATTTCTACTATCTTGGAATAAATTAGTTCCAGTTATATGATGGAAAATTTTACTGGAGAAATAGAACCTTGCCTTGTCAAGTTTTCTGTCATTTTCTCAACTGAAACTGGTATGTTTTAGTCTAACTAGAAATTTTGAGTTTCCACCTAGATTTTTAACAGTGGGATGGGAAAATAAAGGTTGATATCCTTCAATGCCCATTTATTTATTCCGTCATTTATTCATCACACAAACACGTATCAGGAAAATCCTATGTGCTAGGCACAGGCGTGGGGCAGTGAGATGAGACTAGGTCCCTGCCTGCAGGCATTTCCTAATCTATGTCACAGGGAGCTATTCGCTTAATAGGGGACACATGACCCACATTAGCTTTGACAAGGGGCATGATGGCTACAGCAGCTAACTAGTAGAGCAGAGAGCCTACGGGGACCGTCCTGACTATTTAGTGTGGCAAGTCCCCAAGGCCGGCTACAGCAAACACAAAGGCCAAAGGAAAGGTGTAAACATAGATCTGATAACTAAGATGTGAACGACCAAAGGATGGATGTCCGTTAGCACCTTGGTTCGGGAAGGGAGGGCAAGGTAGGTTTTATCCGGAGAGAAACGATCCCTGGGTAACAACTAGGGTCCAGTTCCTGAGCGTGAGAAAATCGGCGAAGTATAGTCAGGCACCCAGGGTTCAAGTTCTAGCTTGAGCTCAATCAGAGCCCTGAGGTATAAACCACCCCCAGAGCAGTGCAGCCTAAACGACTGCGGATCTAAGGAGGTTGCTAATAGGAGAGGCTGCAGCTCAAGGAGGCGCACCTCATGCCCAGTGGATACTGGAATTCAACTGATGAGACACATGGAAAGGATTTAATGTTGTGTGTGGCACGAGACAAGTAAGGGCCCAATAAATGTTTGCTGAGAGTGCTGCCATGGGTGCTGTTTTTGTTGCTACAAGAAAATCATCTAGTGCAGGAGTTCACCTGTGACCACCAGTGTCTATCTGGGTGACTGCTCTATACCTTGGTTTCCTTACGTGTACAATGGAAATAACAGTACCGACCTCATAGGGTTGTTACGAGAATGAAGTGAGTTAACGCACTGGACTCATGCAGGACAAGTGTCTGGCACGTAGTGAGCGCTCAAGGAAATCGCAGGCCCTGTCTGCCTGTGGGCGCCCAGGTTCTCATACACTCTGGGGCAGGTGTAAGAAGTTCATTGACTCAGGCCTGGGAAGGGCTCATCTTTCAGCCTGCAGGTCTTTAGCAACTGTGGCTGGTCAAGTCCACAGCAGCCAGGGGCTCACGAAGCCTTGCCGGAAGTCGTAGGTGCCCATTTTCACAACTTCTATAGTACTTGTCATTTTTCCCCCCCTAGAATACTTTTTTAAGGCAAGGGAAAGAGTAATTACTGCAGATAGCACTCAGTTTTTTGTTGTTGTTTTTTTGACAACACGATTTCAAAAATTGTGATGAGGGAAAAATGTATCACTCCAGTGAAGAGACAGCATATGGAAAACGATTTGCAAAATCCAGTAGAGAGAAATGGGGTTCTTAACCTGAAACAGGTGTCAGAAGGAATGAGCCTATCATGATGAAATCTAGAGCTTCTACCAGTTTATTGGAATGACAGCAGCAACATTCGTCTCGCGTGCCTTCCATGCTGGCCCCGAGGGAACGCCTGCTGAATTGCCTGGCTGGTTGGGATTGGTGAACGCCTGAGAGGGCTGTGGCCCGAGCAGCCCTGGGCCTGGTACTGGGTAGGAAAAGCAGGGTCTGACTTTGCTTTGATCGTGAATTGGATTGCACGGAACTACCGTATTTTGTAAAAATGTCTTGAAGACTTCCCTCTTATTCCATTAGACAGGGCAGGAGCCCTTGGATCCCAGGGGAGACTTAGCCCTCCTTCCTTCTAAGAGTAAGCCACATCTAGATTCCTGGGGATGAAGAGACACCGGGCTTTGACCGCCCTTCTGGAAGCCCTTGCCTGTTCACTCAGCAGTGTACCATGCTCTTGCCTAGGAGTCAGAGTTTAATGTTCACAGTTTGGGGCACCTCAGAGCTGCTCTTGTTAACACTCTGGCTTCTAGGAACCCCAAGCCTGCTTATCTAGAATTTTAGAACCTATTTGACTCTTACCACCTTCACCAATGGCCTTGTCTCAGTTTTCTTCTTCCCAGTTTCTTTAGAAACTTGACCTCTTTTTCAGCTAAGTTTAGGTATATGCCAAATTTCTTTAGCCTAACCAAATCTCTAGTTCCGTCCTGCCTTACTGCTTTCATTACTGATCGAAAATATGCATTGACAAGGTCACAAAGAATATACTTGTTGGCTCACTGTTTATATTGGCACTCAAGATAACATTTGGGACTGTACTACTCAAGCAATTTGCTGACAGCTTCCTTATCATCCCATATCTTATCAGTCATTAACTCTCTTAACTTCATAAAAAAGGCTTTTAACTCTTTAAACACTTTCCACATATATCAGTTAGGATAGGCTAACTGCTGTATCGAGCATTCCTCCAAATGCGTGGCTGTAAAATGGCTTTCAAAACCAGTGCATTTCTTTCTGACCTAAACAGCTCCGGGTGATTTCATGTTAGTTGCCGTTAGGTGTGTGTGTGGGAAAGGAGAACTTGCCCTGCACAGGGACCAGGAGACCTGTTCCCTCATCAATACTCACTTGCCAAGATTGCCGTTCTGAAGACAGTCTGGAGCCAAAAGGGGAGAGAACACGGGGACTGTGGTGAAGGGTGGCCCGCCTCCCTTGCACTCACCTTCCAGTAGCTAGAGCTCAGTCCTGTGGCCACAGGTAACAGCAGAGAGGCTGGGGAATGAAGTCTAGTCAGGGACCTACAAAGAAGCAGAGAAAGGTTTCAGGAGCAGTTAGCAGCAGCCTCCGTAGTATTCACGCCTGCCCTCCATGGATGCTACCCCTGCAGCGCTTCTCAACTGCTTTGCTAAAGTGGCCTCTCTTCTCTTACGTGGAGCCTTAGTTCCCCTCAGCTCTCTGCCACCTTCAGCCTGGGGTGTTTTCTTTAAGATGTGACTAACCCTCCAGAGCTTTAAGGATCAAAGGTCAAACTGCTTAGGCGAATGCTTGATGCCCTGTCTTTTCTGTAGTCCTATCTCCCACATTCCCCTCCTAAAAACCCTTCACTCCAACCATAGTGGAATTATTTCTTTTTTCTAACTCAACAATAACGGCAAACACTGATGTGGCATTGGACAGGGTTCGGACAAGTATATTAACTCATTCATTTCTCTCAATAACCTTAGGATATAGGCAATAGTATTATCCCCGTTTCATAGAGGAAGAAATAGGCGCAGAGAAGTTAAGTAACTAGCCCAAGGCCCTGGAGTTAGTAAGCGGTACAGCTTGGTGATGGCCCAAAAGGTGACGATGCTGGATTCTTAATCACTGTATTACACCGCTTCTCCCATTGTTATTGCCCACGCCCCTCCCATTTCCGCGAATGCCTGTCTTCTTTCTTCATCCGATTCATACTCAGACTTGAAGAGTCTAGTCAAATTTGCATCTCTTCTTGCAGGAAGCCGTCTTTGATCTCAGCCTTACTTAGTTGCTTCTCATCTATGTCCCCATAGTGTCCTGTACATTTCCCTGTCTCTTCCTGCCATTGCAGTGGGTTTATCACCATTCTCTGAAATCTTTAAGGGGATGTTGAGCTGTGTATTCTCAATGTCCACACAATGTCCAAACTAGTGCTGTCCAATAGAAACACAGGAGCCACATATGTTATCTTACATTGTCTAGTAGGCACATTCTTCAAAAGTAAAAAGAAACAAGTGAGACTAATTATAATACTGTGTTTTATTTAACCCAACCTATATTGTTACTTCAGTATGTAATCAAAAAATGTATTCATGAAATCGCCTGTGCATTTTTCTGTTCTAAGCCTTTGAAATCTGGTATGTATTTTAAAACACCTCGTCTCAGTCCAGACAGTGTATTTTCATTGGAAATATTTGACTTGTTTTTAGGTATCATAAAATTTACAGTTGAAAAAAGGAGATTCATATAACCAAGGTGTGCCAAACATACTAAAGTTTTTCAATAGCCGAACAGAGTAGTAGTTTCTAAATTTATAACTAAGTAAATTTTAATTAAACTTTTAGAAATTTCAGCCTCTCAGTCTCACTAGCACCATTCGAAGTGTTCAGTAGCCACCTGCAGCTAATTGGACAGAACAGCCAGTTCTAGACCGTAACAAGTTGTAAATCAGTGCTTACAGAATAAGTTAATGAATAACAATATAGAAAATTCTCAGTGGTTGTGACTGAATTTATAGGTCCCCACCCATTCTATGCCGCATCCTCCAGAGAGCCAAGTTTTGTATCACTACGTGAGACGCCTATTTCTTTCTTGGGAGAAACAATTTTAGAAATTGAAATTATTTTTGAGGTAATGGGACAAAATATCCATCAAAAGGTGAATGATAAACAAATAGTGGTATTTTCATACTATAGAATGCCACTCAGCAATAAAAATTATTTGCAAAATATGAAAATACTTCAAATATATTAATGTAAATGAAAGAAACCAGCTTATGCATTCTCTCCCAAAAAGATAGTGAACAGTTCTGGTTATATATTGAATAATATAGAAGAAAGACCAAGGTAATATACAAGGTCTGTCCAGAAGGAATCCAGCCATGTAATATGAAAAATTGAGACACTTACTGAAGAAGATACAAGCTACAAGAAACATTATACATTGGACAGTGATGCCTCAGTCCCCTTCAAAGTAGGCCCCTTGGGACCCCACACAGGTCTCCCAGTCGCCATCAGTTCCTCGTCATATTTTCCTGAATCTCATCGACAGTCTGAAATCTCTTTTCCCCTTCAAAGACGATTTTCATTTTGGGAGAAGTCAGAAGTCACAGGGCGCCAAATCTGGGCTATAGGGGGCTGAGTCACATGGGTGATTTGATGTTTCACCAAAAATCTCAGCACGAGATGTGATGCATGAGCAGGCGTGTTGTCATGATGAAGCTGCCAATCACCAGTTGCCCATAGCTGCAACTTTCTGAATCGTCTGAGTAGTTTCCATGGGGGAATGTTCAAACTTAATGCAAAATTTAACACAGATTCATTGCTCTACTCGCTCAGTCATTTTGAATGTGACAGCCACATAGCACACATGATCACTCAACGGCATCTACGGCCCCCACTGACTAGTATAGTGCAGTCGTCATTGTTCACGCATGGGCATTCCAGTCCAGTCCACTCTCCTTGGCTGCCAGGTTACCTGGATGTCTTGCCAGCTATTGTCGTTATATTAACCATGGCTGGACTTTTTCCAGACAGACCTTGTATATTGACATAAAGTGGATCAGTATTTGCCTAGAGACAAGTGGAGGGAGGAATAGATTAAACGGGGATGAGAAAACGTGGGAATAATGTCGAATGATATTCTTTCAATTTGTGCGATCTGTTTGTCTACAATCATACTTCAGTCATGTTGTAAAAAGAAAAAAAGGAAATTAAAACCAATTTTCAAATTTTCAGGCTCAGCATTTTAGTAGTCTAATTTATACCAGCAACCGCCTTCACTTGCTTCTTATGTAAACCTTGCACAAAAGATACTGTACAAGTCATGTAAAATGCCCAAGAGGGTTTCTAAATTATAAAATGGAATTTTATAATTTATGGAATTATGGAATTATAAAAACTGCTCACTTTCCTTCCACCTTTCAGGATAAAAATAATCCTCAGAGCAGTTTTCTTCTGGAAGTGCAGTATTTGCACAAGTTCACAGTTCCCCAACCCCGAGTCCCATAGAGGCTGGCCGGTGAGCCGCAGCGGTTCCCGGCTAATCACGAGCGTCTCCTGTTGCTACACTCCACGTGAAAGAAATGGGGGAAGTCAGCTGAATATAGAGATGGGGTAGGAGATTCGAGGTATATCTTTCGATAAGTCATGAGTCATTTCCTGTTTATGAAAGCACACCTTAAGGCACCCATAAAATCTCCTAATGAACGGTGTTTTACTTTTTCTTCAAAATCTCAGCAAAAAGTATTTCTGACTTTCCAAGTGAATAAAAATAATGAACCCTGATTACCAGGTATGTTTAGAGTGATTTGCGAAACAAGAGGAAAAGCATCTAGAGCATGGGGATAAGATTCTGTTAGATATCGGGGGACATATTGATTTAAGGGTCTGTATCTTTTCTTTATAACCAGTGTAGATAGGGATGCTAGTGGTTATTATTCAGTTTGAATTTGCCTTCTCTATTTGTATTTAGTTATTCAAAAATGCCACTTCATGAATATTAAATTTGTACATTTTCCATAGCAATCTAGTGTTTGTTTTCAATATCCAATTTGGAAACAGAAAGTTATCACAAGCTGATCTCTGTAGTCTGTCTCTGAGTAGCAGGTGCCAAAAATTTGGGATTGTTGGGTTACCCGCCTCCCCCTATAAGTTCCTTGTACTTTTTTGAAATGCTCACATCGTCCATTGTTCAATGCCTGACTTCTTCACATAAACGTACCAACCACAAAGACAG
This sequence comes from Mormoops blainvillei, assembly GCA_004026545.1. Taxonomy (NCBI): domain Eukaryota; kingdom Metazoa; phylum Chordata; class Mammalia; order Chiroptera; family Mormoopidae; genus Mormoops; species Mormoops blainvillei. The sequence continues at coordinate 8,759 of PVJD01015333.1, read as the reverse complement.
GAACCACATTGTCCTGTTTACCACCGTATCTCCGGTGCTTAAGACCATGACTAGGACAGTACTAAATGTTTAATCCATTTCATTCTTTACCTGTGCAAGCTGGGACAAAAGTGTTTACAAGTATTCGGCCACCGTTTGTGTAGATTCGAACCAAGTAGGGCTCATAGTGATATTGGAGATGATATGTGTGTTGTCCTACTCAAAATTCCTCCCCCTCCTGCAATGCCGAACCTGACCGGCAGTGGCCCTTCTACTTAACGGCATTGGCCTTTTAGGGAGTGTGCTTGTCACTGCATTTTATGTGGTAGTTTTATGATGTTGAAGACTATTTCCTGTGATCATGCTGTGTTCTCAGATGGCAAACAGATTTATTTATGCTTGTGATGCAAGGCAGGAAGTTAACCTTGAAAATAAGTTAAAATTTGAAAGGTAGTAAATCACAGGGCTGGGATTTATAATTTATCTCAGTAAGGAATCTAGAGACCAGATGTGAAGGAAGGGACACGGGCTAGAATTTTTAAAAAATAAAAATAAAAAACATAACTGAGCTCTGCTTTAACACGGCATTAACTTTCGAGCAGGTTGCCTTACTTTTCTGAACCTTAGTTTTCTCATGTGGAAGATGAAAGGCCTAACTAGATCAAGGAAGACAAGTAAGTGGGTTTCTTCCACTTCTCCCTCATGTGTCCATAGGACATGTCACTAATAAATCAGTCCTGTATCAGAATACTTTTCAAGACGATGATCCATGCAGCTACCACACACCCCTGTACTTAGCACCGAGAGGAAACCTCTTTGTCACCCCTAGGCTACGTGACCTTTAAGATACTCTACAGCTTTAAAAGTCTAATAGCTCTATTGAATCGATTAAAATTCAGGAGTACAATGATAGCCATCCCTCACCTTCAGAGGCGGGCTGAAAAAATTAAAGAGAACTCTAACCCTTCTCTTTTACTGCTGCTCAGGGTCGCCATGGAGAGCCGTTCAGGTTGTAAGGCGACCAACACCCTGGGTCAATGGCGCTGCTTTGGTTTGTGCGACCCGCACGCTCGCGACCCTCTGTTTCAGCACATACCTTCCGGAATGGCTCTGTCTCAGCTCTTGACTTCTGATTTGCTTAATTGTATATGTTATTTCTAGAAGATTTGTGATACATGAAAAATATCACCATTGGGAAACTTTCTGATATCCCATGCTTTTCATTATCAGAGGATTTTATAGTTGTTTTTCTTCATTTACACAGAAACATGGATACTGAGAACTCACAGTGCATGAAGCCCTTGCATATAAAACAATAACGGAAGATTAAACTGCCAGTTATTGGAAGGGAGTATGGTAGAATAGTCTTTTTAAGTGCAAGCATAACTGTATTTATACATTTATTTCATGAATATCTATTCATGTTCCAGACACTAGACTAGATACTAGAGATGCATCAATATATAAACAAGACAGGTTTGATCTCTGTCTTCACCAATCAGTAGTCTAATGAGAGAGGAAGGAAACTAAACAAGTCTGTGCTTTATGGTAACAGCAGTGCTATGAGAGCACATAAACAGAACTCTTCCCTGGGGTGAGCACAGCTTCCCCAGGGACTCCTCTCACCTTGGCTGAGACCCGAGGAGAAGCAGGAGTGAGCCAGGTCGGGGGGGGTGGGGGGGATCTGGAGGAGTATTTTGGCAAATTGAATAGTATGTGTAAAGGCATGGAAGCGAGAAATAACATGGCAATTCACGAAGCCAAAGAAGCTCCGCAACCTGGAGACAAGGAGAGAGCTTCAGAGCGCCACTGAAGTTATCTGGGTGGTGAAGATGGTGATGATATGCATGGAGTTATACTGGTGGAGATAGAGAGCAATAGGAAATATACAACTTTGATAGCTATTTAAAAGGTAGAAAAAACTATTAGAAACAATAAACAAATTCAGTAAAGTTGCAGGATACAAAGCAAATGTGCAAAAATCCACTGCATTCTTCTATACTAACAACCAAATTTCAGAAAAAGAAATGGGGAAAAAACCCAATTCCTTTGCAATTGCATCAAAAAGAATAAAATACCTAGTAATAAGCTTAATGAGGGCTGTGAAGGACTTATATACAGAAAACTACAAAGCATTATTAAAAGAGATTGAAAGAACACAAAATGAAATGGAAAGATATTCCATGTTCATGGAGTGGAAGAATCAACATAGTTAAAATGACTACATACCCAAAGCAATATACAGATATAATGTAATCCCCATCAAAATCTCAATATCATTTTTTAAATGAATAAAAGAAAAATATAATCAGATTTTTGGAACTACAGAAGACCCCAAATAGCCAAAGCAATCCTGAGAAAAGAGAATGAAGCCAAAGGTATGACACTACCTGACTTCGACTTACACTACAAAGCAATGATAATCAAAACAGCATGGTATTGGCAGAAAAACAAACACGCAGACTGATGCACCAGAATTGAGAGTCCAGAAATAAAACCACATGTATATGGGCAAATAATTTTAGACAAAGGAGCCAAAAACATACAATGAAGAAAAGAAAGCCTCTTCAATAAATGGTGCTGGGAAACTTGGAGAGCCACATGCAAAAGAATGAAACTAGACAACAGTTTGCCCATACGTACAGAATTAATTCAAAATGGATCAAAGACCTAAATATAAGATCTGTAACAAATTACGTAGTAGAAAACATAGGTACTAAACTTAAGGACCTTGGTCATAGAGAGGATTTTATCGATTTAACCCCAAAGGCAAGGGAAGTAAAGGCAAAAATAATCAAACGGGACTATATCAAACAAAAAAGCTTCTGCACAGCTTTTAAGAAACCACCAACAAAACAAAAAGGCAACCAACCGAGTGGGAGAAGATATTTGCAAACGACAGCTCCAACAAGAGGTTAATACCCAAAATAGACAACGGTCTCCTACAACTTAACACCAAACAAGCAAACAATTCAATTAAAAAATGGGCAGAGGACCTGACAGAAACTTCTCCCCAGAAGAGATACAAATGGCTAACAGATAAAAAGATGCCCAATTTCCCTAGCCATTAGGGAAATGCAACTCTACAATGAGATACCACCTTACACCTGTTAGAATGACTATTCTTAAAAAGATAGGTAATAACGGGTGTTGGAGAGGTTGTGGAGAAAAAGGCACCCTCATTCGTTGCTGGTGGGAATGTAGACTGGTGCAGCCACTATGGAAAACAGCATGGAGGGTCCTCAAAAAACTGTACAAAACTGTAACTCTAAGAATAGAGTTACGATAGGACCCAACAACCCCTCTTCTGGGTATCTACCCGAGAAATTAGAAACATTTATTCTCAAAGATATATGTACCCCTATGTTAATTGCAGCATTTTTCACAGTGACCAAGACATGGAGACAACCAAAGTGTCGTTCAATAGATGATTGGATAAATAAGATGTGGTACATATATGCAATAGAATACTACGCAACCACAAGAAAAAAATGAAATACTGCCATTTGCAACAACACGGATGGATTTTGAGATTATTACACTAAACAAAATAAGTCAGTCATAAAACGCTAAGAACCACATGACTTCACTCACACATGGGATGTAAAACTGAAAGTCATAGACTCAGACAACAGTATGGTGGTTACCAGAGGGAAGGGGGTAAAGGGGTAGTAAAGGGTCAAGGGACCCAAATATAGGGTGACAGGAGATTATTTGACTTTGGGTGATGGGCACACAATGCAATGTGCAGGCCATGTATCATAGAAATGTACACTTGAATGCTATATGATCTTATTAAACCAATGTCACCCCAATAAATTTAATAAATAAATAAATAAATTCAGAAAGGGTAGAATCAAGGCTATAATGATTTTTAGGTTATGGCAGGTGGCTTGGAGGGAAGACATAAATCAGGTATTTAATTTGGACAGTGAGGTAGATAGTAGTGCCATTTATTTAAACCTTTTACACAAAAGATGGGATGTGTTTGAAGGAGGTAGGAAGTGGTGCAACAGGAGGGGTGATACTGAGTTCAGTCTCGCATATGTGGAGTTTGAGTTGCCCATGGAACGTACAAATGGTCGCGTCCAGGAAGCTGGGTGTATGAGCTGTATCTACTGAAAAAGCTCTGAGCTAGAGATATTTGTATTTTCTCAGTATGTGGGTAATGTTTTAAAACCTTGCCAGGGTTTGGAATGGTTTAAGGAAACTTTTGTACAGAGATGAGGAGAGATACCTAGGAGAGAACCCAGAAAAATACCAACACTGCCGGGCTAAATGGAGAAAGATAAATTGACCTTGGAGGCAGGGAAATAAACAATTCAGTAGGAGGAGACAACCAGGTGTGTGCAGAGTCACAGAATCCAGGGAAAGAGAGACTTTCTATTGTTTTTAGTGTGTTTTTTTATTTTTATTGTTGTTCAGTTACAGTTGTCTCGCCGATTTCCCCATTGCTCACCCCTACCCTGTTGCCCCCCCACTCCCACAGTCAGTCCCCCTCATTATCCGTGCCCATGAGTCCTCTATTCGAGTTCTTTTGCTTGCCCCTTTCCCTCCTTTCCCCCGTTCTCCCCTCTGGTCACTGTCAGTTTGTTCTTTATTTCCAAGTCTCTGGTTCTGTTTTGCTCATTTGTGAAAAAGTGTCATTCAGAGTTGTCAAGTGCTATGAAAGGGACATAAAAGATAAGACCAAAATATATTTCATTAATTTAGCAACAAGGAGGGTAGTGATAACCTTGACGTGAGCAATTTCAGTGTTGATTTTGGAGAACCCAGTAATTACTCAGTGGTAAATAAAGGACCAAGATCGCAGTGGGTTGAGACACAATTGGGAATTGAGAAAATCAAGGAGCAAGAATAAACCAATTATTTTAAGACTTACGGCTGTGATGGGAAAAGAGAAAGACCATAGTAACAAAAAACGGATGTAAAGGCAAGAACGAAAGAATGGTCTTAAGACAATAGGGACTTGCCCTGACCCGTGTGGCTTGGCTGGTTGGGTGTTCATTCTGCAAAGTGAAAGGTCCCCAGTTCGATTCCCAGTCATGGCACATGCCTGGATTGCCGGCCGGTCCCCAGTCAGAGGGTGCGTGGGAGGCAGCCGATCAATGTTTCTCTCTCACATCAGTGTTTCTGTCCCTGTCTTCCTCCCTCAGTTCCTCTCTCTCTAAAAATAAATAAATAAAATCTTAAAAAAAAAAAAAAGACGAGAGGGACTTGAGCATGTTTAATTGCCAGTGGGAAGGAGAGAGTGGAGGAGAGGCTGAGATGCAGAAAACTGAGGGATAATCGGTAGCCTCAGATAGGAATGAAGGCACATCTATTGCAACGACAGGGGAGGGGGAGGATAGTTGTAGTTTTATACGTTGGCGAAAGGTTAAGGTAGGGTCCTTCTACTGGAATTACTTTCCTCATTGAAGTGGAAGTTGCGGTTGAACGCAAAGCAAAGGGGATGGCGTTAGTGTCTGAAATTCAAGGAGAGCGGCAGTTTGAAACAACTACTCTGGAATATTGGCGAAAGTGTTGACTGCAGAGTCAGTGAGCAATGACATTCTTTCTGTTTGCAGTTTTAAGTCCACCTCATTGCTGCTAAGTTTATAAAAATGGCTTCGGAATGTTTCTTGCACTTGTTATTTCCACCTCTTTCCCTTCGTTTCTCAGCTCCTCAATTTTAACCTTCCCTATTTTTAAAAAATTAAATGTACATTAACTGCCATGAAATCTGGCAATAAAAGATACTGCAAAAATCTTTTTGATTTTTGGTTTGTTGGCTTGTTTGTTGTTGCTAATCCTAGGCGACAAAACTACCTTGCATAAAATGTGGGGGGTTATAGTGGAGAACAGTTTTTAATTAACTCATTAATTTAAGGCCGTGTGTCTAGTCCAAACAGATAATATAGGCCAAGAGGAGTCTACCTTGAGATTTTAACTCCCAGGATAGGTTTTCTACCTAATCAGAAGAACCCAATAATTACTCAGCCACCACCTAAATGGTTTTGTTTTCTATGCAAACAGTTTTCCCCTTTAGCTGATTTCCTAAGTGTTAAATTAAGAAAGATTCTCTCAGAAGGCTTATTCCTCATGTCCTAGACTAGAGTGCTGTGTTAGAGTTGTCTAACTTCCCCAGTGCTTTGTATTCAGAGTGCCCGATTTAAGCCGTGGTATCATTCTTTTATAAGAGAAAACCTTAGCCCAGGCTGGGACCCTGCCTGTCGTATTCATCCCTGGGGCCTGGCACCTTGTCAGACACCTGGTGAGCACTTAGTAAGTACCGTACTTTGCCGTGTATAATGCGCACTCTCTCTCTCTCTCTCTTTTTTTTTTTGGCCCAAATTTCAGGGGGAGGGTTAAGGATGCGCATTATACAAGGCAACATACGGTGTTTGTAGAATGAATGAACGAACGAATGGACAATGGCAAATGGTAATCTTATCATCATCCTCGGGGAAGCAAAGAGAACTGCTGCAACTTGGAAAATTGGAGGGGAAAAAGCGGCTAAAACAATCATACAGCAAACGAGGCTGCCATCCAGAGAAACCGGTGCCCCGTGACCTGGGTGCGGACCGAGGTTACCTTCCATCCATCACTGCCCAACTTTACCAACTCCTTGACTGCCATTATTAACCCTCTTGATGTTCTGACGTCACTTGACTTTTTTTTCGTAACTGATCAGTTCATTAATCTATCCAGTCCAATAAGTCTTTACCGGAAACAAAAGCTGCTGCGTACCAACAAGCAACCCGGAACCCGGAGGTGCAGCGGTACGCAAAGCAACGCAGATACAGCTCCCGCCCTCAGTGTCTTCCCTCTGCTTTTCTTCCAAAGGGAAGGCCTACGGGTATAATTTCCCATATCTCTTTAAAGTTCTATGATTAGATTTAAAGCAGTTATTAATCCATGACTTAGGAATCGAACGCCTGAATTTTGTTGTTCATTTTCTTGTTCTTTTTTTTTTTTTCCTTATATGCCTGTTCTCCTTAGATATGAATAGAAATGACTTGGAAGAAACTTTTGATTGCCAAGGGAGCCCCAGAAAGGCATTGTTGTAAATATAAACTTGGTAGTAAATGTCAGGTATCAAATACATACGGAATGAATTACTTTTCCCTAACGGAGAATTTAAAGTAAATTTCAAGAAAGTGAATTCTTTTCCATTTGCGTTGCTGGCAAATGCAGAAGCCGGGATCTTCATTCGCTGAGAGGAATATTGTGTGAAGGGGAGACACAAAAGATGTAGCAACATTCACCTACGCTCACTTTCTTTAAAAAATTTTCTTTTGAGAAGCTATTCCAGGATCTTTCTCTTGACAGGTCCTAGCTCTTATCTCTGTTACACACAGGCTCACAGACTGTTTTCTCTGAAGGGCATTTTGTTACTGGCCCTCTTTTTCTCTTTTCCCTCCCGTAGTAAACAGAACGGAAGGCGTTTCCTCCCCGTGGCGAGAAGGCGCCCGGCTTTCTCTGCTTGTCATCCCCTGAGTGTAAGAAACAGGTGCAGTGACCAATTCACTGCCCTCAGTGGACCCCAAGCAGGAAGGAGACGTCATGTCACAGACCTTTTGTTACTTGGAGGGGCCGAAGAGGAAGAAAGGCTGACTCAGCTGATAATGAGGAAACATAAGGACCCAGTCAGGACTGTCCCCCCACTGTATTAATTGCTCTGCGTTTGTTCATCCTGATTTCCTCAGGACGGTCCCAGTTTATGCCTGTTGTTCTTGTGTGATCATTAATAGCACCCCATACCCTCTCAAAAGTGCTCCTGTTTGGCCAATAAACTATAGGGCCGTCCTACTCACATGGACCGAAGAGCAGAAAACCGTGATCACTAGGGACAGTCCATGCTTACCACGTTTATATCTCCTGCTGTTAGAACTTGGTGCTTTTAAGAAATGACGTTGAGCGAGATATCTGCAGAAGAGGTGAGGGCAGTTACATGATTCAGAACCGCAGCTCAGCTTGTTGGGTGCCTGGTATGTGCCCAGGACTGTGCCCGGCACTGACAGCAGGGACGGACGCTCTGTTGAGCTGAGTTCCCGTCACATGTGCAAGCCAGGCCTGAAAGCACACTGTCTTCCTCTGGTAACCCGTCCTTCATCCCCATGACTTTATATGTGAATCAAGTTTGTGCTATTCCACTTTTGGGCTTTTTCGGCGGGGAGTTTCAATGGTGGTGGTTCATGTCTTCACCAATAGAACGTCATGTCGTGAAATTATTGAATCAAATCTTTTCCCTAGGCATCAGTTGTGTTGTCAGTGAAGAGCTGACACCTAGATATGGGGAATGAGAGAGATAAAGGAAATAATAGGGAGATTTTTGTAAAGGATGATGACATCATGTTCAGGTGTTTTCATGTGTTGCCACAACCTAAAGTATCTTTTTTTAAAATTATATTTTATTGATTATGTTATTACAGTTGTCCGGATGTTTCTCCCTTTGCCCCCTCCACCCTGCACCCCCGCTCCCTCAGGCAACCCCCCCGCCATTGTTCATGTCCATGGGTCATGGGTATAAGTTCTTGGCTCCTCCATTTCCTATGCTGTACTTTACATCCCCATGGCTATTCTGTAACTACCTCTTTGTACTTCTTAATCCCCTCACCTCTTCTCCCATTCTCCTACATTCCCCTCCCATCAGGCAGCCATCAAAATGCTCTCCATATCCATGACTCTGTCTCTGTTCTTCTTGTTTCCTTAGTTTGTTTTGTTTTTTATATTCAGTTCTTGATAGACATGTATTTTTTGGCATTGTATTTTTCATGGTTTGGGCCTTTTCTTTCTTA